>ML257556.1:0-82173 GCA_005239495.1 Nicotiana undulata
ACCGCACTGACCAAATTACCTCAGACCCCTGACTCGACTAATACCCTATGCGATCGCGGGGCTAGCATTGCGATCGCATAGAGCACCTGGGACCCCTACCAATCTAATGTTGCGCGATCGCGGAGTTGTATATGCGACCGCACTGAAGAAAAGGCCTGACACCACAAAACTAACAAAACCAGATTTTTCCTAAGTTTTATCACCCCGTTAGCTACCCGAGCCCTCGAGGCTCAACACCAACAACACACACAACTCCCAAAACATCCTACGGACTCATTCAAGCTTTTAAATCATCAAATTATCATCAAAACATCGAATCAAACCCCAAAACCAAATTAATCAAACTTAAGAACTTTAAAATTCTAGAATTCACTCCAACGCGCCGAACCGGCCTAAACCACTCGGAATGACTTCAAATTTTGCAGACAAATTATAAATGACACAACGGAACTATTCCCGGTCTCGGAACTTCATTCGGACCTCGGGAACATAAAAATCATCTCTCAAGCCAAATTTCAAATTCTATAGAAACCCCACAAGTTCATTAACTCCATTTTTCCTCATTTTGATCTGAAACCAATCAAATCAAGCCCGTTTTACACCAAATTCCACAGATGGGACAAATAACATATAACAAACCTGTTCCGGGCTCCGGAACCGCCATACGGGCCCAGTAACACGGTTTTCACATAATTATTCATTTTCAAAAGCCTTTATTATTTTCAGAAAACAATTTTCTTTAAAAATTCATTTCTCGGGCTTGGGACCTCAGAATTCGATTCCGGGCATACGCCCAAGTCCCATATTTTCCTACGGACCCTCCGGGATCGTCACATCACGGGTACGGATCCTTTTACCAAAAATGTTGACCAAAGTCAACTTTATTCAATTATTCAATTCAAAAATCCCATTTTTATCAAATTTTCACATGGAAGCTTCACGGCTACCTGCCCGGGCTGTGCACGCATATCGAGGTGAGATTAACGGAGGCTTTCGAGGCGTCGGAACACAAATTTAGCTGGAATTACTTAGGATGACCTTTTGGGTCATCACAATCTCCATCTCTAAAACAAACGTTCGTCCTCAAACAGATATAGTAAAGTACCTGAGTCTGAGAAAAGATGGGGGTAACGACTCCTCATGTCGGACTCAGACTCATAAGTAGCTGCCTCGGCAGGCTGACCCCTCCACTGATCACGGACCGAAGGATAACTCTTCGACCTCAACTAGCGAACCTGCCTATCTAATATGGCTACTGGCTCCTACTCATAAGTTAGATCCTTGTCCAATTGGACACCGCTGAAATCACGAACATGAGATGGATCTGCAAATACGCCTTTCGAGATAATAAATGTTTTTCAAATATGACTTTCGAGATAATAGCCTTTCAAACGTAGTCTTTCTCAAGGTAAATTGCCTTTCAACTACACCTTTCAATTAAGTATCTTTCGGATATAGATTCGTCGAGATAAAGCCACTGGGATCTCCGCCCCATAGTTCATAATTAGCCATGCGGTAAAGGGTGGGGGGATATCAAGTTATGAAAATAATGAAGTAAGGTGAAAATGTGAATATCAAAATTGAAA
Organism: Nicotiana undulata; assembly: GCA_005239495.1. Lineage (NCBI taxonomy): Eukaryota > Viridiplantae > Streptophyta > Magnoliopsida > Solanales > Solanaceae > Nicotiana > Nicotiana undulata. The sequence continues at coordinate 1,587 of ML257556.1, forward strand.
CAACGGAAATAATAACACCGAAACAAGTGTAGAAAATATCAAACTGGGAACAACGGAAATAATAACAAAGAAACAAGTGCAATAATTATCAAACTTGAAACAACGAAAATAATAACATAGAAACAAGTGCAGTAAATATCAAACTTGAAACAACGGAGATAATAACACATAAACCAGTACAGTAAATATCAAACTTGAAACAACGAAAATAATAACACAAAGACAAGTGCACTGCATCACCCTTAGTACTTTTTCTCTCATCCTCACCATAAATCAATAGAAACGGCATGGCATCACCCTTCGTGCTTTTACTCTCTCATAAACATGGCACGGCATCACCCTTCGTGCTTTTACACTCACACACAATATCATGCACGGCATCACCCTTCGTGCTTTTACACTCTTCCTCACCCAAACAAATCAATGAAAGCAATCCCACAAGGAAATCAACAGTATAAACAATAATAAAAATCATAACATCCCGGCAAGGGAGTCAACAATAGAAACCAAATCATCCCGGCAAGGAAAACAACTATAACCAATATCGCTTAAATAATTAGCTCCACGGAATAAATCTCAACTTGAACCAATACTCAGTAATAGGCTACACCAAGGAAATACCATCAACACGGATAATTATCAAATTAATCCTAAGTAGTACTTAATAAAAAATATCAGATGAATCACAATATACGACTCACGGACATGCTTGACACCAATTATTGCTAATCAATCATAGGCGAGATAATACTAATTTAACTAAATAGGCAGTTTATGAAGAAAATATAGCATAATGATAGAAGAGGTAAAGTCTTCAGTTAAGTTAATTAAGGTCAAATGCACAACAAAGGGGACCTAAAAGCATGAAATTCTAATTCAAGTAGGAAATGACAATTACAGGAACGCGTTCATACCAATTACAAATTCATACACAAGACGTATAAGGACCTAAGGACCCTAAAAGGCCAACCTTCTGCAAATAAGTCCGAGTACACACTCATCACCCCGCGTACACGGGCTACAATAAACATAGAAGACTCGAATACTAAGGGTTAATTCCCCCACACAAGGTTAGGCAAGATACTTACCTCAAAGACGACAACCCAACACTCAAAAATGGACTTCTCGGGCGAAAAGACTTTCGGACGGCTCAAAATCAACTAGAGCAACTTCAAAACACACATAAAACTTGTAAGGAACTATTTCGGACAATAAAGTTTCAATCTTTATAGGAATCTAAACATTGACCAAAAAGTTGACCCCCGGGCCCGCACCTCAGAATCCACCAAATTTTACAAAATCTGAATACCCATTCAAATACGAGTTCAACCATACAAAATTTATCAAATTCCGATACCATTTGGTAGCTCAAATCATGAATTTTCATTTTAGAAATTTTCTTTCAAAACCAACATTTTCCTCAACTCAAAATACAAATTAAATGATGGAAAAAAAAAGATAAAATCATGGAATACATTTAGTTCTAGTTGAAGAACACGTACCCAATAAAATTTCGCGAAAAAACTATCTAAAATCGCCAAGAACCTGGCTCTAGAAGTCAAAATGTGATAAAAATGGCTTAACCCTCGATTTTGAAGATTTATAATCTGCCCAGGCCTTTAATGAATTGTGAACGCAGAGGAAAGACCGCGTTCGCGAAGAAGAAAAATGAAGTATGCCCAAATTGCTCAACGCGAACGCGACACTAAGCTCGCGAACGCGGAAAAGAGAAGCGGAAACTACGTGAACGCGTAAGGGAGAAGGCGAACGCGAAGAAGAAATTTTAGCAACAGTCCTAACGCTAACATCTACTACGCGAACGCGAGGGAGGGATGCGAACATATTGAAGGAAAAAAGATGACTTTCGCGATCACATACATAGGAATTTGAATGCGTAGAAGAAAAACTTGGGCGGCGCGATAGTACACTACACGATCGCGGCTAACCCTATGTGATCGCATAGAAGGAATAACCAGCAGACAGAACAGTTGTTCTAACATAGGGAAAAATACCCTGACGCCCATTCGAAACGCACTTAAGGCCCCTAGGGCCCCGTCTAAACACACGTACAAGTCATATAACCTAACACGGACTCGCTCGAGGTCTCAAATGACATTAAACAACGCCGAAATTATGAATCAAACAAAATCGAACTAATGAACTTTCAAATCTTCAAATATTAAAACTCGTGCCGGAACCTATCTATTCAACCTGGAATGAAGCAAAATTTTGTAGACAAGTCCCAATTGACATCTTAGAGCTAGTCCAACTCTCGGAATCGCATATCGACACCGATAACCCAAAAGTCAACTATGGTCAAACTTCTCCATTTTCCTAACTTCAAATTTTCTAACTTTCGCCGAATTACCTCGAATTACTCCACGGACCTCCAAAACCAATTCTGGACGGGTGACAAAGTCCAAAATCACCATACGAAGCTGTTGACATTACCCAAAACTCATTCTTAGGCATTGTACACAAAAGTCAACCCTCTAGTCAAATCTCACCGCTTAAGTTTCCAAAATAAAAGTCCATCTTCCAATTCGACTCCGGATCATCCGGTAACTAAATGCAACCATGCATACAGGTCGATATACACGTTGTGAAGCTTTTCAAAACCTTATTCCACCGAACGGAGTATATCCTCAAAATGACTGGTCGGGTCGTTACAATTGGAGATTGGGTTCCAAGGTTTATGGGCTAAAGTTGAAGAAATAATCTTCGATTATGTTGTGTTGACAGACTTATATGGAAATGGGGTTACATGGGATTACCATAAGGTATGTGCATGGATTTCGCGCCCCCTTTCTTTCCCGAGCACTCCTTTCGGGGCCGGTTAAAAGGGTTTATGACATTAGTTGGGACAACTTGTTCCTTTTGGGAAAGGGGTTTGCACATTTCTGAAGAGTCGCCACCTAAACATAGACAGGGTAAGGGCTTGAAACTATCCTAAGGGGGGAGGTATTAGGCACCCCTCAGGATCCACAAGTGTGGTTCCCGGCCAAATAGCATTTGTGAATTTATGTAACTAGCAAGTAAACAATTAATGTCCAAATAGTAGAGTGTTTGAAATGTTCATAGCCTAAGAACACACATGTTGTCAGTAGTTGAGAATGTTAAGTAGCTAATAGTTTTGAAAATAATTATGGTCTAAACATGTTTATGGGAGTAAGGGGTATCCTAGGTTTGTTTGTATTATGGATCACATCAATGCAATACCCGGTATGACTCCTCAAAGAGGGGCTACACGTGGTATTGGCGCACCGATCATCATATCCATATCTACCCTTTCCCACCCCGTGAAGGTAATTAAAGCGAGTGTTTGTAACAACCTCTATTGCATGTTGTTACCCGTCCCTTTCTATTAGTCCCTGAGGAATTTAGCACTTCTATCCTATAAATGAGGTTCTAGGCAGACCCTCAGGTTTTAAAGGTAAAATTATAAGGCGGCATATAGAAAACAAATAGGACTGCAGATAGGGGGATAACACATAAACAGGAAAGGGGCTCAAATACCTCCACAAATAATGCACAGAATCAGCATGACTCAAACACAGTTAAGGTCTTGGTTTAAATTCAGATCCTAAAATATGGTAGCTAAGTGATAACAATAGAGAAACATATTTATTGCACAACTCGGAGAGGAAGTCCTAATCATTTTGCCTACTGATTTTAAGCATGCTGATAGTTAGACAGCAATCACAAGAGGACAGTTCTATTTTTATTTTTTTAAGGTTGCTTACCTAAGACTTGCCTAGGCGTAGGATCATATATGACAGTAATCAGAGGTGTTAACAATTTTAAGGTTGTTATACTTGAGAGCATGCAGTTCTAAGTGTTGCGTATACATGAGTTTATTACTAGTTGTTAGATTGAAGTGAAATGTTTCGTACTCAGTAATTAGACTAAGTATAATTAGGCGAGTGTGATCCTAGAACATGATATCTAATGCAGAAACATGCAAAATAACTTAAAACAAGATTTCTAAATGCACACCAAATTATGCAAAGTTTTAGAATAGGGAGGAGTGACAGTTTGTTTAAATGTTGTTTACCCTAAAACAGGATTTCTGAGTGCGTGGCATGGTTATAGGATGATGAGACATGATTTCTATATGCTTTCAGAACATGTTTACATTAGCAGAAACACATGATGACAGTTTATGTTAATGTTATTATCTACCCTAGAGACATGTGTTCTAACTGATGATGAGATGCTGGAAAACAGTATATATGAATCCTAGGGAACATGGCATCTAATGCATGTCATGCTTTTTGTGTGTTATTCCTAAACATGAATTCTATTGCACATATAGGAAAGTAAACATAGGAGCATGGTTTCTACCCTTGTCTATACTACGGCATACATATTACCCTCCCATTGTTTACTATACAACCGCAGAGTTGTTTACAAATGATTATTACAGACCATTGAGCATGAATTACATAATTGAAATACAAAAATAAGAAGTTATATATAGGGAGCCTGCATTATAGGCCCAGATCCCCATGTCCTCGATGCCCAAACAGCCTTTCTCATGATCCGGGTGTGTCAAAGTTCCCTAAGGACCGCAAGGGATCCCGGGCAGTGCTCACACCCAGACTTCATAGCCACAGTAGTGTAAGTGCAGTGTGGAAGGGCCAGACTTAGTGTGTCAAAGTTCAGAGGGAGCTCAGGGATCCCAAAGCAATTCTCTCACAAAGGGGGCAGAACTTAGGGGGTCTAAGAGTAGAGTGAGAGTGCTTGACATTGTTTTGAAAAAGGTTGAGTAAGAAAACAGTTTTGAATAAGAGACTTGATTGAAATGATTTTTATAACTAAAATTTTAACCACTAAAATAGTTTGAAAGAGCAGAAACACAAATCTCATGACCAAAAAAGTTCAGCATCACACAAAGGACCAAGAGCAGTCAATCAACCACAAACAGGGGTAATGGGATTTGAGGGACAAGTATAGAGCATGTGAGGGCAAGCATGTAGTAGGCATAAGTATACATAGGTACACAATCAGGAGTTCCTAAGGGGTTCATGGAATTGGGATACAACATGGTAACAGTATCAAACAGCTTAAGGTAATACCAATAAGGGCGTGCCTTAACCAAAGCTAGTGTATAGACATAGGCATAGAGAGATTCACATAGAAGTAGGTTTCAAGTACATAAAGACATATTGATTATGGAAGTAAGCATAGCTTAACATACTAGATGAAGTAGAGATTCTAATTACATGTTGAACAACAACATAGTAGGTAGAAGCATATTAGAAACACAATGAACTGAAGCAGCAATAGAAATATGTTGGTTTTAGAACTGGAATTTGAATTAGAACATACCAGTGAATGAGACAGTAACACAAACTAGGAGATAAGAGAGGACAATAGTTAGCCTTGGCTTGCAGCCGGCTTACTTAGAGCAATAACAAGTAGCATAGAAGAGAGTAGAAAGTTTTAGTTGTGAAAGAGAGTTATTGAACCAGTGATTTCCTATCTTTCTTAATGAAAGAGTAGTGTATATATATAGTTTGAAAATAGGTAGCAAATAAGGTAGGAATCAAAATTAACAAGTAATTAAGGGATTGTGTATCAATCAGTATAAAATCAGCATAGATATCCCTTAATTGAAGGAGCAAAGTTCAATCGGTAATATGCAGATAACAAATAAGGAAAGATACCATATGTGACTGAGTATAACATATAAGGAAGTAATCTCAGCATAGTACAAGTAATTGGTCTAGCTTCAGGAAATCTAATTAAGGACATAACACAAGAATTTGTGTGAATGCATAGTCGACCAAAAACAAGGCAAGGAAATAACTCAAAGGTCGTAAAATCAGTAAAGAAATCATCATAAGAGATCAGTGAGAGGTAGCAATCACATGAAACTAGCACCAATTAAGGAAAGTATCATGTGTTTAAGGAAGTATTCAGAATCAGTAGAGAATATTGTGTAAAAGTAGTAGTGTACTAATCCCAATCATTCAAGGATTCAAAAATGTCAAAATAGTACTGATTTAAGATAGGATAAACACACATTAGGCAAGAAGAAGTAGAATCCAAGACCCCAGTAAGCATAGCAGAGTAAGGATAACATAGAATCGGGGATTCAAACTAGAACATAGTACTAATTATCACAACATTATGAGAATGAGTGCAATGAACAAGTAATAGACAAAAATTAGAATCATAAGAGGACTAGTAAGGTGAAATTACACAAAGAATTAGGGATTCGTATAGAACACAATACGAATCGACAGAGTAATCATAATATAGGCAAAGAAGTGAGTAGTCAAAAAACCCTAATAAGCACAGTAGGGCAAAAATCACACAAAAATTAGGAACATACTCATGAGCAACAGATACACATACCAATCGAAAGAACAAATCAATAAGACAGACTCAAGACTATAATACAATGTTAAAACTAAGGTTTTAACATAAATAAAAGCGATCTTATCAAAAACCCTTTAAACATATGATAGATTCACAGGATAACACTTAAACTTGAGGAAATCGTTTTTGAAGAAATGTTTTAGAAACCCTAGTTTGAAGACGAAAAATCGTTTTAGGGAAAATGAAAAACTCTTGAAGAAAACATTAAAACAACTCGAATTATGTATATATCTGTTACAGATCTAGAAAGTCGTAAGTTGTAGAAGTTAGAGTTTCAAAGAGAGAACCCAGAGAGGAGAGAAAACTCAAAGTTTTACCGATTTCAACCGAAAAGTATAAGGATCTTACTCGGACGGCCATGGATGGCCGGAAAATGGCATGAAAGGCCATAGGTGGGAGTTGAACTGCTCCAGGTTCTCTTAAGGGCCTCAGAACAGTGTCAAGCCGGCATGGGAAGAGATACATGGGCTAGGAGTGGTGGGAGTTCATGATTTCCGATGAGGGAGATGGCCGGAGAAGATAGACAAAGTTCATCGGAGGGGAAGGTTCTAGAGAGAACCAGAGAGAGAGCGAGGGAGATAGAGAGACGGTGAGAGATAATGAGACGGGGGAAAATGAATGAGAAGGGGGTAGTCATTAGGGGTTAAATTAGGTAAGGGTTGATATGGGCCGTTGATTTGAAATAATCAACGGCTCAGATTGAATGGGGGGGGGTATTGGGTCGGGTGTCTTTAAAGACTGGGACTAATGCTTTGGGCCAATTAATTGGGTTGGGGTCCGGGTAGATTAGGCTGAAATTAGAATTAGGAGTGGCTATTTGTTAAATACCAATTTAAAATAGATAAATAATTAATAAACGATGTTTAATAACTATAAAAAATGAAATTGATGCCCAGTAGATGAAATTAAAGTAATTAACTAGTATTAAAAATATAATTGACTGATTATTTGGTAAAAATAGTACAAAATATATAATTAAGCTATAACTGCAAAGTTATTGCAATTATAGCCAAATAATACCAGTTTGGCTAATTTGTAAAATAATTAAATCCTAATAGTATAAAATGATATATTAAGCCAAGAAATATTTTGAAAGTATTTGCAATGCAATTTATGATTAATTATTGGATATAAAAGTACTAGATAAATTAGGAATAAATTGATAACAATATGGGAAAAATTATGAAAAAATACCCATTGTTATAAAAACTGATTTGGGAGATATATATGCAAATTAAAAAATAGTTTGAGGAAAAATTGGGTATCAACGGCTGCCCCACTTTACCCGGGAAGGATGAAAGAGTTGTCGGGTAAAGATATGATGCCCAATTTTGACCGAGCGAAATGGTTTAGAGACATTTAGGCCGCACCCTGCTTTCTGAGTTGCCTACATATCCCTGGTTTTACAGGAATCAGGCCATATGTAGTTCAGGAGCCATCGGCGAAGTATACTGATGGAGTTTTTCAGGAACGAACGCAACATATAGGGTTGTATGAATAAACGACTTACGGGGTAGTTAGGAGAACTGGAGCGGGACCGCTCCTGCTAGGATGGTCGTTTCTCGCCGGATTACCTGCAAATAGACAATACAAGCATATATTGCGGGTAATTTAAACATGATGCAAGTTTCTGTCGGACTATGAATGTTGTCTTCGGAAGGTTAAACGATGACTTCCTCAGACCATGATGTCCTGGGCCATGGATTGTTTGATGCCGGATTTGCAGGCCATGAAATGATGTTCTCGGGGCATGAGGATGGTGCCTCCGAACAATGACGCCTTTGAATAATGATATGCAAAATTGAAAGAGATCCTCAGGCGATGGCATGGTGTTCCCGGGCCATGAAGATGGTGCCTCCGAACAATGACGCCTTTGAATAATGATATGCAAAATTGAAAGAGATCCTCAGGCGATGGCATGGTGTTCCCGGGCCATGAAGATGGTGCCTCCGAACGATGATGCCTTTGGACAAGTTGGCGATAATTCAGCCTATGAAAATGTAATAGCATGATGCTGACAACACAGAGCTTAGTCTTTCAAATTTAAAAGGCATAGCTTATCCTTAAAGGAAAGTGAAGTACATAGTGCTTGAGACAGCGCTTAGTCTCGAAAAAAAATATGGAGGCAGAGCTTAGCCTCGAAAGGCAGAAAAGTAGCCTTATGCAAAGGTATGTAGAGCTTAACCTCAGAAGGTAGAATGGTAGCCTTATGCAAGATGGAAGGCAGAATGGTAGCCTTATGCAAGATGGAAGGCAGAATGGTAGCCTTATGCAAGATGGAAGGCATAATGGTAGCCTTATGCAGATGGAAGACAGAATGGTAGCCTTATGCAAATATGCAGATGGAGACAGTGCTTAGTCTCGGAAGGCAGAATAGTAACCTTATGCAAAATGAAAGGCATAATGGTAGCCTTATGCAAGGTGGAAGGCAGAATGGTAGCCTAATGCAAAGATGTGAATGAAAATGGAGGTAGAGCTTAACTTCGGAAGGCAGAATGGTAGCCTTATGCAAAGATGTGAATGCAAATAGAGGTAGAGCTTAACTTGGGAAGGCAGAATGGTAGCCTTATGCAAGAATGCAGATGGAGACAGTGCTTAGTCTCGGAAGGCAGAAAGGTAGCCTTATGCAAGAATGCAGATGGAGACAGTGCTTAGTCTCGAAAGGCAAAAAGGTAGCCTTATGCAAAGATGTGAATGCAGATGGAGGTAGAGCTTAACCTCAGAAGGAAGAATGGTAGCCTTATGCAAGATGGAATAAATTACAATGAAATTTCTTAGCTGATAACAGATTGCAATGTGGTGATCATTGGGAGCATCGTGATTTTGAAGCATCGTTTATGTTGATAATAGATGTCGGCATGTGCGACGGGTTTGGAGAATCGTGTCCTTGAACAATATATGTCCTTCGGGTGGATAGTAAGTTTTGAGCTCTTACAATTTTTGTGCCTGCATCCAAAGAAAAGTCGTGAGTTCTATAAGGGGGACGGTTAGTTTGTATCCCCGTTGGCTTTACTTGACTCGTTCGGCTTGATCTGATGATATTGTTCGTATCATTGGGGTAGCGTTTGCTAAACAAAATTGTTTCAAGAATAAGTATGCATGATTTTGTAAAAGTATAATATAAACATATAATCTAAAATAGTTTTAGATGAACCGACGACTGTGACACGGCTCATGACATTGCAACCTCTCTTGCTACAGAATTATGAGGGTCCTCCTCAAAATTCTACCCCAGTTTGATGGATTGATGTTTCTGACTGCTGCTCATGCGGCGATCGGCTAAACTTACTTCGGAATTTTGAGGGCCCCCCTCAAAATTCTTCCCTAGTTTCCAATTGTGGGGAAAAATGATATTTTTATTGAATTGTGACCGAACCCATAGGGATGCCTATGTATCCCCTCTTAAATGGGAATCAGGTCAGGCGTAGTTCAATCATGTAAGGGAAGCATAAGGATTACACATAGTAGCATTTGACCGCGTCTGAATTGATTGGCTTTGTCCAGACTTCTCCGGCCATTTCTGCGAGTATAAGCGCTCCTTCTGTCAGCACGTGGTGAACCATGTATGGACCTTTCCATTTGGGAGAGAACTTACCTTTGGCTTCATCTTGATGTGAAAAGATCTTTTTCAACACCAGCTGGCCCAGTGCGAACTGTCTCTGCTTGACTTTCTTATTGAAGGCTCTATACATTCTGTTCTGATAGAGTTGAACATGGCAGACTGCATTCATTCTCTTTCCATCTATGAGGGCTATTTGCTCATAACGACTCTTTACCCACTCGGCGTTCTTGAGCTCTGCTTCTTGTATGATCCTTAAGGAAGGAATTTCAGCTTCGGCGGGGATAACAACCTCTGTACCATAAACCAGCATAAAAGGAGTTGCCCCGGTTGATGTGCAGACCTTGGTAGTAAAGCAAATGATAATTTCTCGTGCCAGTGCTTATGCTTCTCTATCAGTTTATTCAATATCTTCTTGATGTTTTTGTTAGCGTCTTCTACAGCTCCATTCATCTGAGGTCTGTAGGCTGTGGAATTCTTGTGTTTTATTTTGAAGGTCTCTCAAATAGATTTCATCAAGTCAGTGTTGTGATTGGAACCATTATCAGTAATGATTGATTCTGGAATTCCGAAACGGCAAACAACACGGTCGTGGACAAAGTCGGCCATGACTTTTTGAGTCACTGCTTTGTAGGATGTTGCTTCGACTCATTTGGTTAAATAGTCAATGGCTACTAGGATGAATATGACTTCTGTGCAAAATTTGGGGTCAATCGGACGTGATTTGATAGGTTTCGGCATTGGATGTAGAAGTTTGAAATTTCAAAGTTCATAAAGTTTGAATTTTAGTGCAATTCTAGATTTCGGCGTTGTTTGATGTAATTTGAGGCCTCGAGCAAGTTCGTATCATATTTTGGGACATGTTGGTATAATTGGTTAAGGTCCTGGGGGTCTCAGGTGGATTTCAGAAGGTTAACGGAATGAATTTCGGACAAAAAAAAAGAAGGAAAAATTGCAAAAAATTTCTGCTGCATTTTTTTGACAGCAAATTGTGCGTCGACGAGCTAACTTTGAAAGCGTATATATAATAATATATAATGAATCGAAAAAATTTCAAAACATGAAAGTTATATATCTTGAAGTCTAGTTTTCCGAACAGTAAATCATTCATCATTTGGAGTTTGGTGCAAAAAGTTATGACCGATTGAAGATGGCTGGTGGGGCAGTTTCGCCAGAATTTTCTGGTGCGTGGAGCCAACTTTAGAAGCTCATATCTGAGAATATATAAAGAGTTATATGGTGTATAGCCTATCAAATTAAAGCTCGTCTAGTCTAGTTTCTAAATCTTCAAACCGTTTGTTATTTGGATATTTCTACAAGAAGGTATGGGTGTTTTAACAGAACGTGTTCAACAAGGGAAAATTTTAATAGGATGTACAACTTGTGCAGCACAAGTGCAAGATACAACTCGATGAAGCAGGGGCAGATTCTTTAAACACAAATTTTGGCCATTTCTTTCATTTCTTTCATTTGGCTTGGATGATTTTGGAGAGCATTTCAAGGAAGGTTTCATCAAGCATCAAAGGTAAGTTGTTTCTACTTATTTCCAAGTTAAATACAAGATTTATTACATAGATTTGATATGAGAAATTGGGGAAAATGTGGGGAAATTGCAAGAAAACCTAGATTTGATAAAACTTGATTTTAGCCATGAATTTGAGCATGAAAATTGTAACAAATTGTATATTTAAGTTAGTAAAGTTATGGGTAGCATTTATCTTCGAGAAATTTCAGAATCGAGGCACGTGGGCCCGAGGGCATTTTGGTCAATTCCCTGAGCGGAGTTGGGAAATTATATAATTTGATTTTTTAGTAAATATTAGAGTATATTTTCACTGTTTTGTCGTTGTTTGGTTAGTTTGGGGGCGTTGTGCATCTATTGGAGTCGTCGGAAGGGCTTAGAAGCCGGTTATGGAACTTCGGAGCGAGGTGAGTCTCCTTTCCAACCTTGTAAGGGGGAAATGTCCCCATAGGTTCCTTATTTGTTATGTATACGTTGTGGGGTCCGCATACATACCAAGTGACGAGAGTTCGTACGTGGCGACTATATTGCTATGTCGGGTAGCTTTAGGACTCATGAGCATGCCTTATTTGTACCTTGTATGTATTGTAAGTTGTGATTGTTGTTGAGATGACATGGAAAGGTGAAATATTATGATTTCAATCCCAGTTGGCTACAGTGGTATTGGCACGGTCCTGTTGAGTTCACTATTGAGTCGGTACACAGATATACCTATATATGTATATGCACTTGTTATCGAGTCAGCACACGAGTCGCATACGGGAGGCGCGATCGTGGGTTAGCTTATTACTATTGAGTCAGCACGCGAGTCGCAGGTATAATTCACGATCATGGGTTAGCTTATGACCTCAGTCCTTATGACCACTCTTATGACTTTGGCCGGTTGTCTTGTTCTGGTATTGTATTATCACTTGAGTCTGAGTCACTTATAGTGGGATTGACAGGTATTGTGTAAACGGAGGATTTGGCACTTGCAGTTCATTTTCAGTTGTTACTTGGATTACATTATTAGCTTATGTACTTGTTGATTTCTGCTTCAAATGCCTACTACTTTAGCCATATCTCTTTTTATATTATATTGCTGGACCTTAGTATCTAGTCGACCTCTCGTCACTACTCCTTCGAGTTTTGACGGGATACTCACTAGGTACATATATGTATATGTACTCATATTACACTTTCTATGCATTTTATTGCACATGTACCTTTATAGTACAGTGATCGATTTGGGGACTTATACGGGCTGCATTCATCCAGAGGCGTTCCACAGCTGTCGGAGTTTCCCTTCTGTGTGCTTAAATTTTATATTTATTGCCTTTGTCCAATTTATTTTCGGACAAGTGTTTTATAATTGTATAAATTCTTAGAAATTGCTCATGGACTTGTGTCACCGGGTTGTGGAGATGTGTTGAGTCTTGTTTTATTGAATTAAATGGATTTCATGTCGTGTTTAATTTACAAAAATTTATTTATTTGATTATGAAATGCAAGAAGAGGCTTCGATTCTAAAATGTTAAACAAGAAAGTGTTCCAACTGATTAAGGGGTCATCTTGCCTGACAATGGTGTCCGGCGCCATCACAACCCATAGGTTTTGGGTCGTGACAGTCTATCTGGCTCAGGTGGTACTAGGACTGGTGGTGTCGACAGGTATTCCTTAATTCTGTCGAAGTCCTTTTGGCAATCATCGGTCCATTTTGTCGCGGCATCTTTCTTCAGCATCTTGAAGATCGGCTCACATATAATTGAACCGGCTGATGTAGTTAAGACATCCCAGGAAACTCATCACATCTTTCTTGTTCCTTGGTGGTGGCAACTCTTGAATGGCTTTTACCTTTGACGGATCCAGTTCTATCCCTCGGCGACTGACAATGAACCCGTGCAGCTTACCGGCGGGAACCCCGAATGCACATTTTGCGGGGTTCAGCTTCAGATTGTATTTCCGCAGCCTATTGAAAAACTTCCTCAAGTTTGCTACGTGATCAATGGCTTTCTTGGATTTGATAATAACATCATCCATATATACCTCAATATCCTTGTGTATCATATCATGGAAGATAGTGGTCATAGCCCTCATATAGGTGGCCCCAACATTCTTCAGGATGAACGACATCATCTTATAACTGTATATTCCCCACGGCGTAATGAAATCCGTTTTCTCAGCATCTTCCTCATCCATCCAGATCTGATGATAACCAGCGAAACAATCCACAAATGACTTTAGCTCGTGCTTAGCGCAATTGTCAATCAGGATGTGTATGTTAGGCAAGGGGAAGTCATTTTTTGGACTGGCCCAGTTGAGATCCTGGTAGTCGACACACACTCTAACCTTCCCATCTTTCTGTGGTACTGGTACAATGTTAGCTAACCATGTTGGGTATTCGACTACCCTGAGAACCTTGTTGGTGACTTCTTCTTTGATTTTCAAGCTCAGGTCAGGCTTGAACTTTCTGAGTTTTTGTTTCACCGGTGGGCACATTGGATTAGTCGGTAATTTGTAAGCAACAATTGATGTACTCAGACCAGTCATGTCATCGTATGACCAGGCGAATATGTCCTCATATTCTTTCAAGAATTTCGTGTATTCATTATTCTCTAACGGTGACAAATTAATGTTGATTCGAGTCTCTTTGACATTTTCTAAATCTCCTAAGTGACAGTTTCGGTCTCGTCCAGGTTGGACTTAGGTCTGTTCTCAACACTCTAGACTTCTTTGACGATCTCGTCAGGTATATCATCTTCTTCTGAATCAATGTTTGTTTGTTGCGTTGTCTCGTTGCATGTCACAGTCATTGGTTCATCAAGACAAATAATAGTAATATTGTATAGATAAAGTAGTGAGATAAAAACAACAGTAATAAATATTGATTCATAAAACATAAAAGTGATTTTGATAAATTGAATAAATGTTTTGAACATTGAAGATCTTATTGCATGAATTGAAAATGTGAAAAGAAAATCATTTAGTAAAAAGACAATGAACACTGCTTGTTTTAGCCTGACTACCCCGAGGCTCGTCGGGCCCTGGATGTTCTGACAGTCCAATTCTTAAGGAATGAGCCATTGCTCACGGCTTGGATGGTAGAGCCTTGTATGGTATGCTGATGATGCCAGAATGCACGAACCAACCTTTGGGGAGGGGAATAATAATAAAGGAAAACAAATCAAAAATAAAAGGTAACCAAGTGAGTGAGGATTATGCAAAGTACTGTAGTATTTAAACACATAGTGCTCCCTCGAACAGATTCCCCAGCTCGCGAAGTCCTAGTAGTAGGTATGCTCTGGCTAGATGTCCACCTTCAGTCCCTTCTTCCCACTAACTCAGCAATTTTGGGTGGATGTTGTTGACCATGCCGAATCTGGGGACTTCGTGCCTCGTATTTCTGCAAGGCAAACAAGGTTAGATTCTGACCCCCACCAGACTCGACTATTTAACTTCAACGATTAGCATGAAGCATTTAATTCTCCAAATAAATGCACAGAACGTGATGATGTTCGTTTGGGTTTATGGAAACCCAGTGGATCTTTTGGACAAGGCAATCTTAGAGGCTATTGTGCGGACAACACGTTAGACTTGCTAGGTTCGACCATGATGCATGCAGCAGTATAACGGAGTAATGTTTCTATGGGGTTTTAGACTGGTACCCTCGAGCAGACAACTCAAGGGGGAAAGGCACAGAACCTTCGACTGCACTGCTGATCGACTAGTTTTACCGCAAATAAGTCTTTCCGAATTTAAGGGGTAATGATATAGGAAGGGCGCAACCACTCATCAAGCGTTGCTATAGGATTTTGTTTGGTACGAGTGGAGTATGATGTTGAGCATGATTATGCAGCAATAAATAAGCAATAAACAGCATGACGTCATGTATTTGCACATTATGAAATAGGTAAATATAGCAGTTATAATTAAAAGCAGTTACAAAGGGAAACAAAGAAACATGTCAGTTGTGTTTGAAAAAAAAAATACTTAAAAAAAATAGACAGCTAATTGCACATAAAGGGGAAAGGTAAAGGGAGCAGGTATTAACACATATTCACAAAGAGGACAGTTCCAGTTTTATTTTTTTAATGTTGCTTACCTAAGGCTTGCCTAGGCGTAGGATCATATATGACAGTCATCAGAGGTGTTAACAATTTTAAGGTTGTTATACTTAAGAGCATACAGTTCTAAGTGTTGCATATACATGAGTTTATTACCAGTTGTTAGAGCGAAGTGAACTGTTTTGTACTCAGTAATTAGACTAAGTATAATTAGGCGAGTGTGATCCTAGAACATGATATCTAATGCAGAAACATGCAGAATAACTTAAAATAGGATTTCTAAATGCATACCAAATTATGCATAGTTTCAGAATAGGCAGGAGTGACAGTTTGTTTTAATGTTGTTTACCCTAAAACGGGATTTCTGAGTGTGTGGCATGGTTATAGCATGATGAGACATGATTGCAGCTTATATTAACACATTTATCCTAGGACATGATTTCTAAATGCTTTCAGAACATGTTTACATGAGCAGAATCACATGATGATAGTTTATGTTAATGTTATTATCTACCTTAGAGACATGCGTTCTAAGTGATGATGAGATGTTGAACAACAACATAGTAGGTAGAAGCATATCAGAAACACAATGAACTGAAGCAGCAATAGAAACAAGTTGTTTTGAGAACTAGAATTTGAATTAGAACATACAAGTGAAGGAGACAGTAACACAAAGTAGGAGATAGGAGAGCACAATAGTTAGCCTTGGCTTGCAGCCGGCTAACTTAGAGCAATAACAAGTAGCACAGAAGAAAGAGAAGAGAGTAGATAGTTTTAGTTGTGAAAGAGAGTTATTGAACCAGTGAGTTCGTGTCTTTCTTAATGAAAGAGTAGTGTATATATATAGTTTCAAAATAGGTAGCAAATAAGGTAGGAATCAAAATTGACCAGTAATTAAGGGATTGTGTATCAATCAGTATAAAATCAGCATAAATATCCCTTAATTGAAGGAGTTAAGTTCAAACGGTAATATGCAGATAACAAATAAGGAAAGATACCATATGTGACTAAGTATAACATATAAGGAAGTAATCTCAGCATAGTACAAGTAATTTGTCTAGCTTCAGGAAATCTAATTAAGGACATAACACAAGAATCTGTGTGACAGCATAGTCGACCAAAAACAAGGCAAGGAAATAACTCAAAGGTCGTAAAATCAGTAAAGAAATCATCATAAGAGATCAGTGAGAGGTAGCAATCACTGGAAACCAACACCAATTAAGGAAAGTATCATGTGTTTAAGGATGTATTCAGAATCAGTAGAGAATATTGTGTAAAAGCAGTAGTGTACTAATCCCAATCATTCAAGGATTCAAAAATGTCAAAATAGTACTGATTTAAGCGGGATAAACACACCTTAGGCAAGAAGAAGTAGAATCCAAGACCCCAGTAAGCATAGAAAAGTAAGGATCACATAGAATCGGGGATTCAAACTAGCACATAGTACTAATTATCACAACATTATGAGAATGAGTGCAATGAACAAGTAATAAACAAAAATCAAAATCATAAGAGGACTAGTAAGGTGAAATTACACAAAGAACTAGGGATTCGTATAGAACACAATACGAATCGACAGAGTAATCATAATATAGGCAAAGAAGTGAATAGTCAGAAACCTTAATAAGCACAGTAGGGCACCAATCACAGAAAAATCAGGAACATACTCATGAGCAATAGATACACATACCAATCGAAAGGACAAATCAATAAGACAGACTCAGGACTATAATACAGTGTTAAAAATAAGGTTTTAACATTATAAAAAGCGATCTTATCAAAAACTGTTTAAACATATGAGAGAATCACAGGATAACACTTAAACTTGAGGAAATCATTTTTGAAGAAATGTTTTAGAAACCCTAGTTGGAAGACGAAAAATCATTTTAGGGGAAATGAAAAACTCTTGAAGAAAACATTAAAAAAACTCGAATTATGTATAGATCTGTTACAGATCTAGAAAAATCGAAAGTTGTAGAAGTTAGGGTTTCAAAGAGCGAACCTAGAGAGGAGAGAAAACTCAAAGTTTTACCGGTTTCAACCGGAAAGTATAAGGATCTTTCTCGGACGGTCATGGATGGCCGGAAACGGCATGAAAGGCCATACGTGGGAGTTGAACCGCTCCAGGTTCTCTTAAGGGCCTCAAAACAGTGCCAAGTTGGCGTAGGAAGAGAGACATGGGCTAGGAGTGGTGGGAGTTCATGATTTCCAGCGAGGGAGATGGCAGGAGAAGATAGACAAAGTTCATCGGAGGGGAAGGTTCTAGAGAGAATCAGAGAGAGAGAGAGAGAGACGGAGATAGAGAGACGGTGAGAGATAATGAAACGGGGGAAAATGAATAAGAAGGGCGGTAGTCATTAGGGGTTAAATTAGGTAAGGGTTGATCTGAGCCGTTGATTTGAAATAATCAACGGCTCAGATTGAATGGGGGGGATTGGGTCGGGTGTCTTTAAAGACTGGGCCTAATGCTTTGGGCCAATTAATTGGGTTGGGGTCCGGGAGGATTTTTCACGACCCAATTCTCCCTCCGACTGGGTCTCGTGACAGCACCTAGTCTAGACGACTAGGTAAGCCTATTCCTTACACAAAATTAAGATAAAACAGATAGAATAGCAGTAAGTGATATAAATCATAATAAAGCCGATGTCGCTCGGCTTTTACAGTTTACTTTACCCGGAATATCACAATACATCACAAGCTGACTCTACATTTCAAAATGAACAACTGGAAGGAATCAATAGTAAAGTATCCGCTACAGGTACTAACTACATAGAAATAAGAAGGGGACTCGGAGATCTGCGGACGCTGTAGATGATACCTCAAGTCTCCTGGTACTGGCTACCGCTGCTAACGATGGTACTGTGTACTAGGACCTGGATCTGCACATGGGTAAAACATGCGCAGAAGGGCGTGAGTACTCCACATTCGGTACTCAGTAAGTGCCAAGCCTAACCCCAGTCAAGTAGTGACGAGGTCATGTACAGGCTCTACTGAGATTTGCAAAATGACAGATATAGTAAGCAAGTAAATAAAATAGGTGATAATCAACAAAACAAAATGATGAGTAAAGACTAGCAAGGACAGTATAGCTAAATGCTCAGATCAACACAGTATATATAAAGCTCTGTAAGAAAGTAAAGGTGCAATGCAATGCAATATGAGGGAAAGGCTCAGGTCTCCGTCAAAAATCCCTATGTATGAAATGCAGAATGAGGGAAAGGCTCAGGTCTATGCCCGCAATCCCTATGTATGCAATGCAGAATGAGGGAAAGGCTCAGGTCTATGTCCGCAATCCCTGTATGCAATGCAGTATGAGGTAAAGGCTCAGTTCTATGCCTGCAATCCCTGTACGCAATGCAGTATGAGGGAAAGGCTCAGGTCTATGCCCGCAATCCCCGTATATATATATACGCAATATAACAAAAAATCTCAAAATAGCGTAGTTTTAGGGTTTTAGGAAAATGAACCAGTTGGAACCTTAGAGTAAAATCCTTAAATCAGTTTCAAATAATAGTAACAATTGGAAAGTTAGTTAGAAATCAATTTACCAGGGTAAAATCGTAAGTTATTATGCATTTCAAACCGATAACAATAATAATAGAGTTGGAAATGAGGTATTGTGCAGAAAGAAGTATGGAATTTCAATGAAAATATCCCGTGTACGCGCTCTTCACCTCACGTACACGGGGTTTTATAGCAAAACCAGTTAAAAATGCCTAAGGGAGATTCCCCAACACAGAGTTAGGCAAGCCACTTACCTCGATTGTGCAAAATCAACCGCTAATCACTCTCTTGCCACGAGTATCCAACTCCGGGTGGCCCAAATCTATTCAATTTGATGGTATAATGTATATATATTCAAGGAATCAAAGTAACTAATAAATTCAGAACTAATACGTGAATTTAGAAAAATTGACCAAAACGCCCCTCGGGCCCACATCTCGGATTCAGGTAAAATTTATATTTTATGAACCCTTATTCATTCACGAGTCTAACCATATGAAAATCTCTCAAATCGGAGGTCAATTACCCAATCAAAAACCCCAAAATTAGGTCTAAGAAGCTTCTTCCATTTTCCCCAAATTTCAACTCAAAAATTCGAATTTACGGGTGGAATTTAAGATCAGGAACATGGGAATTGACCTATGGTGTTTAGTAATAACTTACCTCGATTACCCAGGTGAAAATCCTCTCAAAGATTGCCTCTCCCGAGCTCCCAAAACTCAAAAATGGTGAAAATAGGCTTTAAGCTTCGAAATGGAGTTTTATTATTCTGCCCAGTCATTTCTTCAATGCGATCGCGGAACACCAGTTGCGATCGCGGAGGGTAACTACACACGCACCCAATTTAAGCCTATGCGATCGCATTACCTGAGCTGCGATCGCGGACCTTCTGAACTTAATTCTCTGCGACCGGGGTTGCTTGCACGCGACCGCATAGAGCAAGCTTCCGAGGTTCCCTCAGACCAAATAGCCTTATGCGACCGCGACGGGAGAGGTGCGATCGCGGAGGCTGACCTCCCAATGAAGTGAAATCGCGGACACCATAGTGCGATCATAGAGAACAACCTCAGGCTTCCCCCCAAACTTACCTTATGCGATCGCGAGGACTGACATGCGATCGCAGAGAACAACCTACAGCTGAAGGAAAACCAGAAAAACCAGCAAAACCTTTTGGCCTTAAAGTGTCTGCTTGAACACTCGAAACACACCCGAGGCCCCTGGGACCTCAACCAAAACCACCAACTAGTCCAAATACCTTTTGAACTTGATCAAGACTTAAAAACATGCTCCATAACATCAAAAGCATCAAATAAGCATAGATTCAAGCCTAAGAACTTAGGAATTTCCAAGAATTCACCTCCGACGCTGAACCACGTCTAAACTCGTCCGAATGACCTCAAATTTTGCACACATGTCATAAATTACATTTCGGACCTGCTGTCACTTTCGGAATTCCGTTCCGAGTTCGATATCAAAATCTCACCTATCGGCCGAAATCGCCGAAATTCTAACTTTCGCCAATTCAAGCCTAAATCTACGTCTGACCTCAAAAACACATTTCGAACACGCTCCCAACCCCGAAATCACTCAACGGAGCTAACAGAGTCGACGGATTTCCATTCTGGGTCCGTCTTCACACAACACCCGCTACGGTCCAATTTCTAAGGTCAAAGCTCACCTTAAAGGACTATATGTCCAAAAACACTCCAATTTTTTATCGCTCAACGCTCTGACACGTTCGATTAACATATTAAGACATGGGAGGAACAATTATCAGGGAAACGGGGTGCTAACTCTCAAAACGACCGGCCAGGTCGTTATAGGATTAGGCTGAAATTAGAATTAAGAGAGGCTATTTGTTAAATACCCTTTTAAAATAGATAAATAATTAATAAAAATATGTTTAATAACTATAAAAAATGAAATTGATGCCCAGTAGATGAAATTAAAGTAATTAACTAGTATTAGAAATATAAATGACTGGTTATTTGGTAAAAATAGTACAAAATATATAGTTAGGCTATAATTGCAAAGTTATTGCAATTATAGCCAAATAATGCCAGTTTGGCTAATTTGTGAAATAATTAAATTCTAATAGGATAAAATGATATATTAAGCCAAGAAATATTTTGAAATTATTTGTAATGCAATTTATGGTTAATTATTGGATATAAAAGTACTGGATAAATTAGGAATAAATTGATAAAAATATGGGGGAAATACCCATTGTTATAAAAACTGATTTTGGAGATATATATGCAAATTAAAAAATATTTTGAGGAAAAATTAGGTATCAACAATGGTAAGCTTACACAGTTAGGTGACGGCTTTGGAACAACTCTTGGCACGTTCAAGGATGAATGCATGTTTAAGTGGGGGAGAATATACGACCCAGCTGGTCGTTTTGAGCAATTACATTTTTCAGCTATTTGAAGACTTGAGTAGCTTCGTAAGATGTATTATGACATTTGTGAATCATTAGTATTGGTTTACATGTGATTCGGAATTGAATTAGAAGAATGATTCTCAACTAGGCAGCTTAAAGTCGGAAGAGGTTACCAACTTTGACTTTTGTGTATTTGACCCCGGAACGGAGTTTTATTGTTCTGTTAGGTCTGGATGGTGATTTTGGACTTGAGTGTTTTCCCGTATTTGCATTTGATATTTCTAGAAGGTTTCAGCACTATTTGGCGAAAGTTGGCAATTTGGAGGTTTTTAATGTTCATAAGTTTGACAGGGAGTTGACATTGATGATATAGGGTTAGAATTGTCGTTCCGAGAATTGGAATAGATTTATTATGTCATTATGGACTTCTGTGCAAAATTTGAAGTCATCCTGAGTCGATTTAATATGATTAGACTCGAGTTTTGGAAGTTGAAAGTTCAAAAGTTCATTAAGTTCGATTGGAGGTGTGATTCAAGTTTTTGATGTTTTTATGCGTGATTCGAAGCCTAGAGTAAGTCTGTGTTATGATATGGGACTTTTTTGTATGTTCATACAAGGTCCCAAGGGGCTCGGGTGAGTTTCGGGTAGGTTTGGGTTGTGTTGCGCTTGTTTTTTATGTTTCGTCGTCTTTTCTTCAACCATAAATGGTAACGCAGTCTGCCAATGAGCTCAAATTTCTATTTTGATTGAAACATTATATCCGCATCATAATTATAGATACATAGCAAAAAGAATCGTCGAATTTGGACATTGTATGAGGAAGTTATGCTCATTATAGTGTCGGAGAAGAGAGCTAGTGCTGGTGCTTCGCATATGCGATGTGGGTCCGCATCTGTGACCCTAACGAGCTTAAAACACAGCACAAAATTATGCTCGCTAGTCAAATATATTATAGAAAATTATCGTATCCACGGGGATTGGAGTAAACGGTATTTTCGTAGTTTGTAGTTAGATTGTCATCCAAGTTGATCAACAATTGAGGTTTATTATTTTAATTGGTTAGTAAAAACTCATCTATCGATTATGTTTCAACCTCGCAATATGAACCAATGTACACTCAGTAAAGATATGCAAGAATTCTTAGTGGATTAGTCTTTAGGAGAACCTCTCTCAATTATCCTCCTAGCTAAAGTTTAATCAACAATTCAACTAGCCTCTTCCGAATACTGACAAGAATTAATGACTTCAACCAATAAAATATAATGCAACAATATATCAAGTTATGCTTCTCTCAATTACATTAACAAGTGAATATAGATGCAACGATTAGAATATCCAAAATAATTCAATACATAAAACTATGAATAATTATCCACAAACAAGTATCAATCCACCAAATCCATCAAACCCCAAAGAGAACTACTCCATGGATATGGAGCAATTCATCATAACAATGTTTAAGTTAGAGGGAAACATAAAACAATCCAAATCCTAGTCTTGTGTGAGGACTATTGATGAAATCTTTGAGATTTTTCTTCTCAACCTCCTCCATGGCTTCCTTAGGTCTAAGATGTGTCAAAAGTCCTCAAAATACCGTTTTTCCATTTATATATACGAAGTAGCATCGATCCCAAGCAAATACACCTTCTCCTACGCGAAATAGGATACCTTTCCCGGACAGGACGTGCCCGGTCGCGCACCTGGAAGTATGCTCGCGGACTTGTCCGCGACCTTTTCACCCTGTTCTGCCTCATATGCGCGACCAGCGTGCGACCACGCACTTGTATGGCATTCTGTTAGGAATTTGGGAAAACGTAATAGATGAAAGTTGTAGCCCTTTTAAATAAATTTCCAGCTATTTATTGTGGAGGGCAAACGGAATTCCAAACGAAAAGTTATATGCATTTTACTGGACACTGCGCAATATGCCTGCCTGATTCTTCATTCGTTGCACTATCAGTTGATCCCTGAACTCGATCCCAACTTAATCCTTGGGATTTTACTCAGACTTCAAAGCTCCAAAATATATTGAATTCATTCCATAACATCTACACAGATCGGTATCACTCCTACAAGGCATAAAACATATAATTATTGCAAAATACTAGCGATTAAAGCTCCAACTGAATTAAAGTGGAGTAAATTAGAGTGCGATAAGCAACTAAATATGAGATTATAGCCTACCATCAACAACCCACACTTAAACCATTGCTCATCCTCAAGAAATCAAACCACACTTTATATAGACACACCTTATTTAGCAACTCTCCAAACTCATTGCACCAATAATATTTAAAATTGACTAGGCACAATAGTGGTAACATCTTCACCTCAAGACTTGACTCACAAGCACCATGCATTATTTATAACCCCGCTCACTTACTCTAACATAGAGGTCAATGGCATTATCTTTCCTTCATGAATCAAGTGCCCTCACGCAATAATAGAGAGTAGTTCCACACACCATCAAATTTAACAACAATCAGGAACTCAAGATAGAAAGAATTCACTCACTCTTAGAAACAACATTCATATTCCCCAAAAGATGAACCATAGGCTTGCCCGTAGTGTACTCCTCAACTAATCGAGTTCATTCATTCAAGGATCAAGTAGGACTTTAATTGGTTGTAATGTAGGTTGTGGGACGGTAGGATACAGTTAGATATAAGAGTGACTACACCAAAGCACATTAATACATACATTTCATTGTTCAAACCCCACATTTATGTCAAACCATACTCCACCTTGTCACACCCCCTTTCCTTTCCTTTCGGATCAGTCAGGGTTTTTGACATTATTGGGACAACTCATTTCCTTTTGGGATAAGGGATGTAAGGATTTGAAGAGTCGCCACCTAACGAATTAAGGCGCGTTAGGGCACCTATTAAAAGTCACAATAATACTAATTGAATAACCATAGATTGGGTAAGGGCTTGAAATTACTCCAAGGAGAAGGTATTAGGCACCCCTTAAAGTCCACAAATGTGGTTCTCGGTCAAACAAGCTTTGTGAATTTAAACAAGTAACAAATAGGCAGTCATATATAAATAAGTAAACACATAGTGGTTTGAAAAGATTAATAGTCTAAGCACACATATGAAACAAGGTTCAAAAGATTTATGGTCATACATATGTAAGGGTAGGGGGGTCCTAAGTTTTTTATCCTATAGGATCACATCAATGCAATGCCCGCTAATCACTCATCAGTTAGGGGCTACACGTGGCATTAGCGCACCGGTTATCATATCCATATCTACCCTTTACCCCACCCCTTAGCGGTTATTAAGTGAATTTATTTAGCGATCTCTATGCGTGTTGTTACCCGTCCCTTCTTAATAGTCCTGGAGGAATTTAGGACCTCTACGTATATGTAGTTCTAGACAGACCCTTAAGGGTTTTAAAAGGGATAAAATTATAAGCGACAGGAAAGAACAAATAGGACTGATCAGATAAGTGCATGAAAGCAATTATGAGGCCCAGATTTACCTCCACAAGTAATGCACATAATCAGCACGTCTCAAACACAAACAAGGGGCAATTTTATTTGACAGGATCCTAAGGCAGGATATGTAAGTGAATACCAATGCCCAGAAATATGCAACTTTGTTTTATCAACTCGGAAGTAGGGCCCTAATCAGTTTGCCTACTGATATTTAATCCTGTTAACCTTTAAACACAAACGCAATCCGACAAACAGTCTCCAGTTTATAGATGTTGATTACCTAAGGCTAGCCTAGGCATGGGAATTATGCCTTTAATGATTGCCATATTCATTAAACCGTTCAGAGGTTGTTTACCTAAATGATGTAAATCGGAGAATGCAGGGATTGTTACCAGTTTTATTAAAAGAAAACATGATATTTATACGTGAGACTCTTTTATTCCTTTTCGTGAATCAGTAGTTTAAACTAGGCGTGGTTAAACAAATGCAAACAGAGTTCCTAATATATGATTTGTAAATGCACAGAAACGACAGGTTTTATGTCAATGGTCCTTAGATTATCAGAATTCCTAAAGCATGTTCTCTAAACGCACACAAAGAGTTACAGAACTATTAAGACGTTGTTTATTGTCCTAGGAGCAGGATTTCTAAGTGGCAGGCATAAACGTGGATTAAAGATATGTGATACATTAAAGCAGTAAACATGAAAGCCCTAAAGACGTGATATCTAATGCATGTTTGGCATGGTTTGAATGAATATGCAGGTCCTAAGCATAGATTCTAATGCAGATATTGGGAATGTAAAAGCCTAAGCATGATTTCAAGCCAGTAACATTGATAAAACTACATAGCTACCCTCCTCATTTCACTGGCCAACCCCAATATCTGTTTACAATAACTATTACAGACCAGCTGAATAAATTACATAAATAGATAATGGAAAAGAAGAAGTTAAACTATAGGGAGCCTGAAGTATGCCCAAATAAACCAAACTGTCCATAGCCTCATATGCCAAAATTTCATAGCCTTTCTCATGTCCGGGTGTGTTAGATTTCCCTAAGGACCTCAAGGATCCCGGGCAGTGCTCACACCCAGACTTCATATCCAAAACTGAGTAAGTGCAGTGTGGAAGATCCAGCCCCAGTACATCATAGTTCAAAGGGATCTCACAGGGATCCCAAGGCAATCACACACTGGAGGGGCATATCTAATGAATCAAGAGATAAAATTAGGGTTTCGGAGAGGAACAACCCAAAGATAGAGAGATTCCAGCTTAGAAGCCATAGGTTTAGACGGAAATAGAAAGATCTTACTCGGACGGTACAAGGTGTCCTAAGAACGGCATGAACAGGCCATGGGTGTTAGTGAATAGCCACTGGTCCCTTGAGGACCTCAGAGATGGCGAGCATTCGGGCATGGGGGAAGCCATTGAGGCTAGGGGTGGTAGAGAACCACCATTGTTACCGGCGAGCAGGCAGCCAGTGAGTGGAAGACATGGTTAGGTAGAGAGATTGAGAGAGAATGAGAGGGTGTGACGGCGGAGAGAATGAGGGAATGGGGGTAGGTCGTTTCGCTTAAATTAGGTAAGGACGAATCTGGGTCGTTGATCAAAATTGATCAACGACCAAGATTTAATCAGATTGGGTCAGGTAGGATTAATGGATTGGGCTTGGGTTTTGGGATGGTTATCAGATATATTTGGGTTGGGTTAATAGGAGTTGGTTAATATTTAGGCTTAAATCGAAATGTAATAGGCTATTTGTTAAATACCCAATTCAAATTAGTTAAAATAATTTATAAAATAGCTAGTAATTATAAAAAATGAATTTCATGCATAGAAAATAGTTAAAATGATTATTTGGTATTTTAAAATACAAAGGGCCAATTTCTGGTAACAAATAGTACAAAATTATATGCTTTGGGCTATAATTGCAAAGTTATTGTAATTATAGCCAAAAGATGTCAGTTTGGCTAATTATAAAATAATTTGATCTTATTAGGACCATAAAAAATAAATTAAATTAAGGAAAGCTCTTGAAATTATTTGTGATGTGATTTTATTATTATCTATTGGAAATACAATACTGGACAAATTAATAAAATTATAGAAAAATCATGGAAAAACACCAATTGCTAGTAATGCGTGATTTTGAAGACATATATGCATTTTAAATATTTTGGGAAAAAATAGGTATCAACAGCTTCCCCTTCTTTACCCGGAAAGGATGAAAGAGTTGTCAGGTAAAGATATGATGGCCAATTTGACCGAGCGAAACTGTTTGGGAGATTTAGGATGTACTCTGGCTTCTGAGCTACCTACATATATCCCTATTTCTACAGGAATCAGGTTGTATGTAGTTCTGGATTCATCGGCGAAGTATACTGGTGAAATCATCACAAGAACGGATGCAATATCTAGGGAAGGTTGAATGAACGATTTACGGGGAGATCGTGTTTGATATGGTTGGGAGAACTGGAGCGGGATCGCTCCTGTTGGGATAGTCGTTGCTCGCCGGGTTACCTGCAAATAAGAACACTACAGGCATATATTGTGCATAAATTTAAACATGATGCAGGTTCCCATTGGACTATGAAAGTTGTCTGCGGACGGTTAAGGATGACGCCCTTAGACCAGATGTTCTGGGCCATGAATTTTTTGATGAGAGATTCCAGGCCATGAAATGATGTTCTCGGGCCATGAAGATGGTTCCTCCGAACTATGACGCCTTTGAATAATTATATGCACAAATTGAGAGAGATCCTCAGGCCGTGGCATGGTGTCTTCCGGCTCTGAGGATGGTAACGTTAGACTATGACGCCTTTGGACAAGTTGGCGATATTTCAGCCCATGGGATACGATAATATAGTGCTGACAAGACAGGCTTAGTCTTGTGAATTTGAGGGTAGAGCTTAGCCCGAAAGAGAAGCGAAGTAAATAATGCTTGAGATACAGCGCTTAGTCTTGGTGAAGAGTAAATTGGAGGCAGAGCTTAGTCTCATGCAAGTATGGAGACAGAACTTAGTCTCATGCAAAGGAAGGCAGAGATTAGCCTTATGCGGGTGAAGGAAGAGATTAGCCTTATGCGGGTGAAGGCAGAGATTATCCTTATGAAAAATAGAGGTAGAGCTTAACCTCGTGCAGATAGGAAGGAAGCAATTAGCCTTATGCAGATGGAGGCAGAGCTTAGCCTCATGTAGGGGAAGGCCGCGATTAGCCTTATGCAGGGTGGAGGTAGAACTTAACCTCATGCAAGCATGGAGACAGATCTTAGTCTCATGCAGGGGGAAGGCAGAGATTAGCCTTATGCAAGGTGGAGACAGAGCTTAGTCTCATGCAGGGGGAAGGCAGAGATTAGCCTTATGCAAGGTGGAGACAGAGCTTAGTCTCATGCAGGGGGAAGGCAGAGATTAGCCTTATGCAAGGTGGAGACAGAGCTTAGTCTCATGCAGGGGGAAGGCAGAGATTAGCCTTATGCAAGGTGGAGACAGAGCTTAGTCTCATGCAGAGGGGAGGCAGAGATTAGCCTTATGCAGGGTGGAGGTAGAGCTTAAACTCATGCAAAATGTGGGACAGAGCTTAGTACCATGCAAGATGAAGGCAGAGCTTAGCCTTATGCAGAAGAATAAATAGCAAATGGTAGCAGGATTTCTTTGATGGTAGTAGATTGCGGTATTGCGATTATTGTGAGAATTATTACTACGGAGCATGTTATCCTTTTTGCTGATAGCAAATGTCGGCGTTGGCAATTATTTTGAGAATTGTGACTTTGAACATGTTTATTCTTTGTTCCTGTATCCAAAGAAAAATTGTGAGTTTTGCAGATGGGGAAGGTTGATTCGTATCCCTACTGGCTTTGCTCGACTCGTTATGCTTGATTTGATGGTCCTGTGTATATAATCGGGGTAGAGTTTTCTAAACAGAGCTATTTTTGAAAGCAAGCATGCATGATTTTGTAAAGACATAGTATAAATAATATTTTAAGAATTTTAGATGAACCAACGATCGTGACACGGTCCAGGACATTGCAACCTCTAATGCTACGGAATATTGAGGGTCCTCCTCAAAATTCTTCCCCACATAGATGGGTTGACGTCTCAGACTGCTGCACATTCCGCGATCGGTTGAACTTGCTTCGAAATTTTGAGGGTCCTCCTCAAAATTCTGCCCCGGTTTCCAATTGCGGTGGAAAATGAGATTTTTATTGAATTGTGACCGAACCCATAGGGCTGCCTACGTATCCACTCCTAAACAGGAATCAGGTCAGGCGTAGTTCAAATTACATTATTTGAGAAGAGCATAAAGATTTACACATAGTAGCGCTTGATTGCATCGGAATTGATTGGTTTTGTCCAGACTTCTCCGTCCATTTCTGCAAGTATAAGTGCTCCTCCTGTCAATACTCGATTAACCATATTCGGGCCTTGCTAGTTGGGAGAGAATTTCCCTTTGGCTTCATCTTGATGCAGAAAGATCTTCTTTAACATCAGCTGCCCCGATGTGAACTGTCTTGGCTTGACTCTTTTGTTGAATACTCTGATCATTCTGCTCTGGTAAAGTTTTTCGTGACACACTGCATTCATTCTTTTTCCGTCTATGAGGGCTAGTTTCTCATAACGACTCTTTATCCATTCTGCATCGCTAAGCTCAGCTTCACTGTTGATTCTTAAGGAGGGAATCTCCACTTCGGCAGGAATAACAGCTTCGGTACCATAAACCAGTAAGGAGTTGCCCTGGTTGATGTGTGGATTTTGGTACGGTATCCCAGTAAGGAAAATGATAGCTTTTCGTGCCACTGTTTGTTTTTTTCTATCATGTTTTTCAATATCTTCTTGATGTTCTTGTTGGCGGCTTCTATAGCTTCATTCATCTGAGGTCTATATGTTGTGGAATTCTTGTGCTTGACTTTGAAAGTCTCGCACATGGTTTTCATCATATCACTGTTTAGATTGGATCAGTTGTCGGTGATGATTGACTCTGGAACTCCGAATCAACAAACAATACGGTCGCGGACAAAGTCTACCATGACTTTCTTAGTCACTGCTTTGTAAGATGCTGCTTCGACCCATTTGGTGAAAGAATCAATAGCTACTAATATAACTTGTGTCCATTTGAGGTTGTAGGCTCGATCGGTCCAATGACAACCATTCCCCAGGCAGCAAATAGCCAAGGCGATCTTGTTGAATTTAGCTCATTTGGGGGTATCTTTATCATATCTGCATGTACATGACATCGGTAGCATTTCTGGACATACTGGATGCAGTCCGTTTCCATGGTCATCCAGAAGTAACCGACTCTGAGTATCTTCTTGGCCAAGACAAAACCATTCGTATGCGGGTCGCAGGTCCCAACATGAATCTCTTCAAGTAGTCTGGAGTCTTCCTTTGCATCGACACATCTCAATAATCTCAAATCGGGAGTTCTCTTGTACAGGGTTCCTCCGCTGTGAAAGAAATTGTTGGACAATCTCCGAAGCGTGCATTTTCTAGTATGATTTGCAAGCTCTGGGTACTCTCCCTTTGACAAATACTCCTTGATATCGTGGAACCATGGTTTTCCGTCCGCTTCTTCTTCAACATGGGCACAATATGTCGGCTGGTTATGGATCTTTACTGGAATAGGATCAATGAAGTTCTTATTTGGATGTTGTATCATGGATGATAGAGTGGCCAATGCATTGGAAAATTCATTCTGAATTCTGGGGACGTGCCAAAATTCTGTCTTTGTGAACCTCTTTCTCAATTCCTGTACATGGTGCAGATATGGTAATATCTTGGAATTCTTGGTATCCCATTCTCCTTGTACTTGGTGTATTAGCATGTCTGAATCACCAATTACCAGTAGCTCTTGAATATTCATGTCAATGGCCATGTTGAGCCCTAGGATGCAGGCTTCATACTCTGCCATATTGTTAGTATAGGTAAATCTGAGTTTGGCGGATACCTGATAATGTTGGCCGGTTTCTGACACCAAGACTGATCCAATACCGACTCCTTTGAAATTGGTTGCTCCATCGAAGAACATTCTCCAACCGTCATAGGATTCAGCGATGTCTTCTCCTATGAATAATACTTCTTCATCGGGAAATGTTTTCAGAGGTTCGTATTCTCCTCCCACAGGGTTCTCAGCAAGATGATCTGCCAATGCTTGTCCCTTGACCTCTTTCTAAGTCACATACACGATGTCGAATTCACTAAGTAGGATTTTACACTTAGACAGCTTGCCAGTGGGCATGGGTTTCTGAAAGATATACTTCAAGGGATCCATCCTTGATATGAGATATGTTATGTAGGCACACAAGTAGTGCCTCAGCTTATGAGCTACCCAGGTTAGAGCACAACAGGTACGTTCCAGTAGAGAATATCGTGCCTCATATGGAGTGAACTTCTTACTCAGATAATAGATAGACTATTCCTTTCTTCCTGTCTCGCCGTGCTGCCTTAGAACGCAGCCGAAAGCTCCATCTAATACCGCAAGGTAGAGTAGCAAGGGTCTACCTGGCTTTGGCGGGACCAAAACGGGTGGCGTTGATAAGTATTCCTTGATTCTTTCAAAAGCTTTTTGACAATCCTCGATCCATTTGATCACAACATCTTTCTTTAGCATCTTGAAGATTGGTTCACATATGACCGTGGACTGCGCTATGAACCGGTTGATGTAATTAATCTGTCCCAAGAAACTCATCACATGTTTCTTGTTCTTTGGCGGTGGTAACTCTTGGATGGATTTAACCTTTGATGGATCAAATTCCATCCCTCGGCGACTGATGATGAACCCAAGCAATTTTCCAGCAGGAACCCCGAATGCACACTTCGCGGGGTTTAATTTCAGGTTGTATTTCTGAAATCTGTTAAAGAACTTCCTCAGATATGCTATATGGTTGGTGGTTTTCTTGGACTTGATAATGACGCCGTCCACATATACCTCGATCTCTTTATGTATCATGTCATGGAAGATAGTGGTCATAACTCTCATATAAGTGGCCCTAGCATTATTTAGGCCGAATGGCATCATCTTATAACAGTAGACTCCCCACGGCGTGATGAAAGCCGTTTTCTCAGCATCTTCCTCGTCCATCCAATCTGATGGTAACTAGCAAAGCAATCCACGAATGACTGAATTTTATGCTTGGCGCAATTGTCAATCAGGATGTGTATGTTTGGAAGGGGTAAATCATCCTTTGGACTGACCCGGTTGAGATACCGTTAGTCGACACAAACACTAACGTTTTCGTCTTTCTTAGGAACTGGCACGATGTTGGCTAACCATGTTGGATATTCAACTACCCTAAGGACCATGGCGTTGATTTGCTTAGTAACTTCCTCTTTGATTTTCAGACTCATATCAGGCTTGAACTTTCTGAGCTTCTGTTTTACTGGCAGGCACATTGTGTCATGACCCAAATCCTAATACGGGTCGCGATGGCGCTCAACAGCGGGGTAAGGCAAGCCAATATGAATTACACTAGGTGTTACCCTTGCTATTTGATTAAACAAGTCAATATTTACCAGTCTAAAACAATTGAACATGATGATAGCTTGATATGAAAATAAAATCATAACAATACATGGCCAAAATAAAGCATATGTATGAATATACAGCCCAAAACCCAAAATATACACTACGTGTGTGCCAGGAAATAGTGTCACGAGTGTCACGGGCAACTATCTGAATATACAAGGATAATATATATACAAGTCCACAGTCTGAATGAAATAGACGAGAAAATGACAAAAGGAAACTTCAGGGTGCTGCCAAGGATCGCCAGGAAGAGCAGCTCACCATGAAGTCTAATAAACGCAAGCAAGTACCTAGCATCGGCCTGATAATCAGAAGTAGCAACCTCGGGACCGGTACAGTCAAGTACAGAAGAAGAAGTGCAGCATGAGTACATAAATAAATATGTACCCAGTGAGTATCCCGTTTAAACTCGAAGGAGTAGTGACGAGAGGTCGACTAGACACTTACTAAGGTCCAGCAATATGATATATAAAAGAGATATGGCTAAATCAGTAGGCATGTGAAGCAGAAATCAACAAGTACATAAGAAAATAATGTAATCCAAGTAACAACTGAAATGAACTGCAAGTGCCAAATCCTCTGTTTACACAATACCTGTCAATCCCACTATAAGTGACTCAGACTCAAGTGATAATACAGTACCAGAACAAGACAACCGGCCTGAGTCATAAGGGTGGTCATAAGGACTGAGGTCATAAGCTAACCCACGATCGCGAATCATACCTGTGACTCGCGTGCTGGCTCAATAGTAATAAGCTGACCCACGATCGCGACTCATACCTGCGACTCATGTGCTGACTCGATAATGATAAGCTGGCCCACGATCATGCATCATACCTGCGACTCATGTGCTGACTCGATAATGATAAGCTTACCCACGATCGAGCATCATGCCTACAACTCGTGTGCTGACTCGATAATAACAATATATAAGCTGACCCACGATCGCGCATCATGCCTGCGACTCGTGTGCTGACTCGATAATAATAATATATAAGCTGACCCACGATCGTGCATCATGCCTGCGACTCGTATGCTGACTCGATAATAATAATATATAAGCTGACCCACGATCGTGCCTCTAGTCTGTGACTCGTGTGCTGACTCGATAACAAGTGCATATACATTTATAGGTATATATGTGTACCGACTCAACAGTGAACTCAACAGGACCGTGCTAATACCACTGTAGCCAACTGGGATTGAAATCATAATATTTCACCTTTCCATGGCATCTCAACAACAATCACAACTTACGATACATACAAGGTACAAATAAGGCACATAGAGGCATGCTCGTGAGTCCTAAAGCTACCCGACATAGCAATATAGTCGCCATGTACGGACTCTGGTCACTTGGTATGTACGCGGCCCCCACAACATGTATACATAACAAATTAGGAACCTATGGGGACATTTCCCCCTTACAAGGTTGGAAAGAAGACTCACCTCGTGACGAAATATCCCCTCAGATCAAGGATGTGCCCGAATCTCTGAAATCTACCCTCGACGGCTCACAACTAGACAAATATAGAAGAATTCTTCATGATCAAGGAAGAAGGATTAAGCTATTAACCCAAATTCACCATTCCTGAAGAATTTTTGTTTCAACCCCGGGCCCACGCACTCGGATTCCGAAAATGCTCGAAGGGATCACTCACTCGTAGCCTAAGGATCGTAATTATGCAACTTTTACTTGAATTCACAACAAAAATCTGGATAATTCACCAAATTCACAAAAATCCCATTTACAACTCAAAACCTAGATTTTTCTATGATTTAGTAGTTAATTCCCTTGACAAT
Organism: Nicotiana undulata; assembly: GCA_005239495.1. NCBI lineage: Eukaryota > Viridiplantae > Streptophyta > Magnoliopsida > Solanales > Solanaceae > Nicotiana > Nicotiana undulata. The sequence goes on from ML257556.1 coordinate 35,752, forward strand.
TCATGAATTAAACTAGAAAAATAGAGTGAAATTACTTACCTCTACTGGAAGTGGGTCGAGGAATGGTTTTCTCAAGCTCTTAGAACCCTTCATTGGAGGTTGGAATGAGTGAAAATGAAGAAATCCGAGTTTGACATTTAAATACAGGCTGCCTACAAGGGTTTCCGCACCTGTGACCCTGGAACCTCACCTGCGGTTCCGCACCTGCGAGGAAATGGCCGCACCTGCAGAAAATGGTCGGGGGAGCTGCGTTCGCACCTGCGGAGTTGGGGGCCGCACCTGCGGTCCCGCTCCTGCGGAAAATGATCTGCAGCTGCGGAAGTTATGCACCTGTGAGGCTGAGACCGCTGGAGCAGTCCCGCACCTGTGGCTGGGCAACCGCACCTGCGGTCACACCAGCTACAGCTGCACCAGCAGTGTTTTTAGCTGGTTTTTGGCCTCGTGCGGGGTACGGGAAGCACCTGGGCCCACCCGAGCCCCCGTCTAAATATACCAACAAGTCCCAAATAATTATACGGACTTGCTCGATCCCACGGAACACTCAAAACAACGCTAAAACTCAAAATCACCCTCCAAACCCCCTGAGTTTATAACTTAAGAACTTAGCTTTTCTTGAATTCTATAACGACGCGCCAAACCGACCTATACAACTCAGAATTACTTCAAATTTTGCAGACAAGTCATAAATGACATATCGAAGCTATTCCTGGTCCCGGAATTCTGTTCGGACCTCGATAGCAAAAATTCACATTCCAATCCAAATTTCAAACTTAAGGAAATCATGATTTCCATTTCGGGCGCCGAAATGCTCCCGGGTCATCGAAAACCCGTTCCGAACATACGCCCAAGACCGAAATCATCATACGAAGCTACTGGAGCTGTCAGAACTCGATTCCGAGGTTGTTTGCTCAAAATGTTGACTGAAGTCAAACTTGGCCAAATAGGCATAACTTAAGAAACCAAGTGTTCCTAAAACACTCAAACCCTTCCCCAATCCTGAACCACCCGTCCCCGCAAGTCATAAAGCAGGGAAAGCCGCTATGGAAGGTTTCATTTAAGGGAACGGGATCCTAATACGCAAAACGACCATTTGGGTCGTTACATTCTCCCCCTCTTAAACAAACGTTCATCCTCGAACGGGTCTAGAATCATACCTGTACTGTTGAATAGCTGCGGATATCTGCTCCGCATGTCCTCCTCGAACTCCTAAGTCGCCTCCTCAAATGGTTGGCCCCTCCACTGCCAAAACTGTCTTGGACCTCAACTGGCGGTCCTGCCTATCAATAATAGCTACTGACTCCTCCTCGTAGCCCAGCTTCTCATCTAAATGAATCGTGTTGTAATCAACTACGTGAGAGAAGTCGGCGTGATACCTCTGAAGCATGGATACGTGGAAAACTTGATGAACTCCTGATAAGGCTAGAGGTAAAGCAAGCTCATAAGCTACCTCTCCGACTCGCCTCAACACCTCGAATGGACCTATAAACCTGGGGCTCAGCTTGCCTTCCTCCCGAATCTCATGATACCCTTCATCGGCGAAACCTTCAGCATAACCTTATCTCCCTCCATAAATGCTACAGCACGCGCCCGCTGATCTGTATAACTCTTCTATCTGGACTGAGCTGTGCGGAGTCTCTCCTGAATAATCTTCACCCTATCCAAAGCATCTCTCACCAGATCTGTTCCATATAACTTAGCCTCGCCAGGCTCAAACCACCCGATAGGAGAACGACATCGCCGACCATATAAAGCCTCGAATGGAGCCATCTCGATGCTGGATGGATAACTGTTATTGTATGCAAACTCCGCCAAAGGCAAGAATTGGTCCCTTTGACCGCCAAAATCAATCACACAAGCGCTGAGAATATCCTCCAAAATCTGAACTGTACGCTTTGACTGGCCATCAGTCTGAGGGTGAAATGCTGAACTGAGGTCTATCTGAGTGCCCATCTCACGGTGCAAAGCTCTCCAGAAGTGCAAAGTGAACTGAGGACCTCCATCTGATATAATAGACACCGGCACATCGTGCGGTTGGACTATCTCTCGAATGTAAATCTGAATCAGCCTCTCTGTAGTATAAGTAGTAGCCACAGGATTAAAATGCGCCGATTTGGTCAATCTATCCACAATGACTCAAACCGCGTCCACCTTCTGCAAAGTCTGAGGCAACCCAACCACGAAGTTCATGGTGATGCGCTCCCATTTCCACTCAGGAATGGGCATCTGCTGAAACAAGTCTCCTGGCCTCTCGTGCTCGTACTTGACCTGCCGACAATTGAGACACCTAGCCACATACTGCACTATATCCTTCTTCATCTGCCTCCACCAGTAATGCTGCTTCAAATCACGATACATCTTCGTCACTCCTAGATGAACAGAATACCGAGAACTGTGCGCCTCTGCTAGAATCCTCTCCCTCGGGCCATCAATATCAGGAACACACAATCGGCCTTGGAGTCTCAGAACACCATCCTCGCCCAAGGTAACCTCCTTGGCCCTACCTTGGAAGACCGTATCCCGAAGCTCTGCAAGACATGTATCATCAAACTGTCGAGACTTAATCTCCCCCAACAATGAAAACGGAGCAACTATATGAGCCAAAACTCAACGAGGCTCCGAAAGGTCCAATCTCACAAGGCGATTTGCCAAGGATTGAATGTCCAAGGCTAAATTTCTCTCCTCAGCTGCAATGCAGGCCAAGCTACCCATACTCGCTGCCCTCCTGCTCAAAGCATCTGCTACTACATTCGCCTTGCCCGGGTGATACAGAAAAGTTATATCATAGTCCTTCAACAACTCCAGCCACCTACGTTGTCTCAAATTAAGGTCCCTCTGCTTAAACAAGTGCTGCAAGATGCGGTGGTCAGTGTAGACCTCACATGACACACCATACAAATAGTGTCGCCAAATCTTCAAAGCATGAACATTCGCCACCAACTCTAAGTCGTGCACAGGATAATTCTTTTCATGAACCTTCAGCTAGCACGAAGCATAAGCAATAACCCTGCCACCCTGCATCAACACACATCCCAACCTAACGCGTGAAGCTACGCAATATACAGTATACATCCCAGACTCAGAAGGCAATGATAGAACTGGTGCTGATGTCAATGCTGACTTGAGCTTCTGAAAGCTCACCTCACACTCGCCAGACCATCGAAACGGGGCATTCTTCTGAGTCAATCTAGTCAATGGAGCTGCAATAGAAGAGAATCCCTCCACAAATCGTCGATAATAGCCTGCTAGACCTAGAACACTCCTGATCTCTAAAGCTGAAGTAGGATGCGGCCAACTCTAAACTGCCTCAATCTTCTGCGGATCAACCTTTATACCCTATCCGGATACCACATGCCCTAGAAATGCCACCGACTCCAACCAAAACTTGCACTTGGAGAACTTCGCATATAGCTTCTGCTATCGCAAGGCCTGAAGCACAACTCTCAAATGCTGCTCGTGCTCACCAAGGCTCCTTGAGTAGATCAATATATCATCAATGAAAACAATAAAGAAGGAGTCGATAAACGGCCTGAACACCCTATTAATCAAGTCCATAAATGTTGCTGGGGCATTAGTCAAGCCAAAGGACATCACTAGAAACTCATAATGGCCATATCTGGTGAGAAATGTAGTCTTCGGAACATCAGAAGCCTGAATCTTCAACCGGTGATAACCCGATCTCATATCAATCTTAGAAAACACCCGAGCACCCTGCAACTTGTCAAACAAATCATCAATGCGCGGCAGAGGATACTTGTTCTTGATGGTCACCTTATTCAACTGACGATAGTCAATGCAGATCCGCATAGACCCATCATTCTTCTTCACAAATAAGACCGCAGCACCCCACGGTGACACACTCGGCCTGATGAACCCCTTTGCCAACAACTCCTCAAGCTTCTCCTTCAACTCCTTTAGCTCCTTAGGAGCCATACGATAAGGGGGAATATAAATAGGCTGAGTATCTGGAGCCAAATCAATACAGAAGTTTATATCTCGATCTGGAGGCATGCTTGGAAGATCTGAAGGTAACACATCTGGAAACTATCGAACAACAGGCACTGAATCAATGGTAGGATACTCGGCGGTGGTGTCCCGCACAAAAGCAAGGTAAGCTAAGCAACCCTTCTCGACCATGTGCCAAGCCTTCATATAGGAAATGACCCAACTGAAGAACCCCTCAACTCTAACCTTGGCGACTCAGGCATGGCTAATGTAACTGTCTTGGCATGGAAATCCAACCCAGCATGATAAGGAAATCCAACACTGCTGGAGCAGTCCCGCACCTGCGGCTGGGCAACCGCACCTGCGGTCACACCAGCTACAGCTGCACCAGCAGTGTTTTTAGCTGGTTTTTGGCCTCGTGCGGGGTACGGGAAGCACCTGGGCCCACCCGAGCCCCTGTCTAAATATACCAACAAGTCCCAAATCATTATACGGACTTGATCAAGCCCACGAAACACTCAAAACAATGCTAAAACTCAAAATTACCCTCCAAACCCCCTGAATTTATAACTTAAGAACTTAACTTTTCTTGAATTCTATAACGACGCGCCAAACCGACCTATACAACTCGGAATTACTTCAAATTTTGCAGACAAGTAATAAATGACATATCGGAGCTATTCTCGGTCCCGGAATTCTGTTCGGACCTCGATAGCATAAAATCACATTCCAATCCAAATTTCAAACTTAAGGAAATCCTGATTCCCATTTCGAGCGTTGAAATGCTCCCGAGTCATCGAACACCCGTTTCGAACATACGCCCAGGTCCGAAATCATCATACGAAGCTATTGGATCTGTCAGAAATCGATTCTGAGGTCGTTTGCTCAAAATGTTGACCGAAGTCAAACTTGGTCAAATATGCCAACCTTAAGGAACCAAGTGTTCCTAAAACACTCAAACCCTTCCCGAATCCTGAACAACCCGTCGCCGCAAGTAATAAAGCACGAAAAGCCGCTATGGAAGGTTTCATTTAAGGGAACGGGATCCTAATACGCAAAACGACCGGCTGGGTCGTTACATATTGGGATAGTCGGCAACTTGTGAGCCACAATGGATGTACTTAGACCAGTCATGTGATCGTACGACCATGCAAATATGTCCTCATACTCTTTCAAGAATTGTGTGTATTCCTCTTTCTCTGACGGTGACAAATGGATGTTGATACGAGTCTCTTTGACAATCTCTGAATCACCTAAGTTGACTACTTCAGTTTCGTCCAGGTTGGACTTAGGTCTGTTCTCAAAATCCTCAACTTCTATAACAATATCATTGGGTATGATATCCTCTTCTTCTGAATTGTTTTCCTTTTGTTGTGTTGTCTCATTGCATGTCACAGTCATTGGTTCATCAAGACAGGAAATAGTAATGATGTATAGATAAAAGTAATTAGAGAAAAACAATAATAAATAGATACTGATTCGTTGAAACGTAAAAGTGATTTTGATAATTTAAGCAAACGTTTTATAACATTGGGTATTTTATTGAAAAGAAGAAATGCGAAAAGGAAATCATTAGCAAAAAATGAAATAAATAATGCTTGTTCAGCCTTGCTACCTCGGGACTCGTCGGGCCTTGGATGGTCTGACAGTCCAATTCTTGAGGAATGATCCCTTGCTCGCAGATCGGATGGTAAGCTCTTCCTCCTCCTCCTCTTCAACAATAACACAACAGTCCATGTCTTCATTTTCCAAGAATAGATTCTTTAAGGCTGCTAGTGTTTCTTCTTCCTCTGACCCCCATATGATGTCAGCTTGCTAGAATGTCTGCACCAAATGTGGCATAGGTTGTTCCAATGGGTAGTAGGGACCGTTCCATGGTGGCAACCAGTTTTTGTACTCTTTCCAAGTGTATTTGTATCCTAGCCCAAAAGTGGTGCCATGGCGCTTCAACTGTATCGATTATGAAATCCCTTGAAGATTCTTGCCGAGCCCTTTCCCAGGCTCGTACCCGCTCCAGTTCAATATGCTTTCGATCTAACTATTCCACCACTTGTCCTTGTATATTGCGTTGACTCATTCGATGTGGTGGTAGGTTTCTCCACCCAGCCTTCTTCTACATTCAACAATCGGGATGGTCTAGAGACTATAGATAGGGTTTCTTCCATCTCCGTGGATGATTACTTCCTGGTGGTTCCATTCAAATTTCACCGCATGATGCAATTTGATGCCACAGCCCCAGCGGCATGTATCCATGGTCGTCCCAATAACAAATTATATGACGCGGATACATCTATCATCTGAAATGCAACCTCGAACCATGTAGGTCCCATATGTAGACAAAGACTGATTTCTCCGATGGTGGCCCTCTGAGAACCGTCAAAAGCTTTCACATTCATGGACCCTTCTCTTATCTCGTACAATCCTTTGCCCAATCTTTTGAGTGTTGTCAATGGGAAGATGTTGAGGCTGGATCCTCCGTCAATTAGAACCCTGGTAATGAAGTAATCCTCACATTGCAAAGTGATGTGCAGTGCCTTGTTGTGACTTAGCCCTTCAGGTGGCAGCTCGTCCTCGTGGAAAGTTATCTTATGACTTTCCAGCACCTGTCCTACCATGTTGGCCATTTCTCCACTGGTGATGTTATTAGGCATATATGCTTCGTTCAACACTTTCATTAAAGCATTCATGTGCGCTTCTGAGTTCTGTAGCAATGACAGTATGGATATCTGGGCTGGATTCTAGTTTAGTTGATCTATGACTTAATATTCTTTGACTTGCACCTTTCTCCAAATATCATCTGGACTTGTTTCAATGATGGGTGGCATGTTGGAAGCATGTTTGTTGGATTCTGCCAAGTGTTTAGGTGTATAGACCATGTTGATCCTAATCATCCCCTATGCAGCACCAGCTTCTTCTATGACCTTACATTTCCTTCTTGCTTCAGCCACATAGTCCCAAGGTACAACATTAGTGTTGAAAAGTGGCGGGGTTGACACTGTAACTGTATTTGGTGCGGCTACCTTTATTTCAAAAGGGACAGGTGTCGTGGAAGGTGGCATTACTTTAACCTCAAACGGTACAGGTGCATCTGCAGGTGGTGCCATTTCAAACTTGAATGGGACTGACGCAACTACCTCAACCTCTCCTGACGGATGAATCTGGACTATGATGGGACTAAGGGTGACCGCTGGCTTCTTTGGGTCATCACCTTCTTTGATCAATCTGATCAATCCCTCTAGGTCCCATTCTTTCTCTATTTCTATCATGTTGATGCCTCCACCCCTATGGTCTGGGAGTGGATTGTTGCGGACATTAGGAGTAGCTTCCTTAGCCTGGATGACCTTATTATCAATCAGAGACTGGATCTTATCTTTCAGTGAGCGGCATTCATCAATTGTGTGCCCCTTCATGCCGGAATGGTATGCACAGGTTTTATTTGGATTGACCCACTGGGATGGATTTTCAGGGGTCACAGCAGGGATAGGAGTAACATAACCAGCAACTTTTGGTCTTTCATAATGTTTTTCAATAGGTTCAACAATGGAAGTATATTGCTTGGGCATCTGCAGTCAAAATTGGGTCGAGGTCTTGGAACGTTTTGGCTAGCAGGGGGTGACTGGAACTGAGATGGTTGAGAGTTTTATGTATGATAAATAGTGGCTGGTTGGCAATATCTGGGAGACGTGGGTTGATAAGCAGGTGGGTGTGACGATTGATATTTTGGCGGAGGTGTTGGCTGATATGTAGGTGGGGGTGCTTGGTATGTGAGTGGGGAATTTTGGTATACCAACGGGGATTTGGGTCCCTATGCAACCATTACTGTTCATGTGTCTTTCTTATTGGATATACCACCAGACTGCAAGGCTTTGTTGGTGGATTGTAGTGCTTCGAAATTGGTAACCATTCCGCACTTAATCCCTTCTTCAATTCTCTCACCTAGCTTGATGATGTCAGAGAATTTGTGGTTTCCAATCACCATCAGCCTCTCATAGTACTGCGGGTCCTGTGCCCAGATGAAGAATTTGTTCATTTATTCTTCATCTAGGGCAGACCTGACCTTGGCTGCTTCAGATCTCTAGCGAGTGGCATACTCCCGAAAAGTTTCAGTGGGCTTCTTCTTAAGATTCTGGATGTAAAACACCTCTGGAGCATTCTTCGTGTTGAACCTGAATCGGTCCATGAAATCTGATGCCATGTTCACCCAGTTGGACCACTTCTTAGATTCTTGGCTAATATACCAAAACAAAGCATCTCCAGTGAGTCTTCTCATGAACAATTTCATGCGAATCTTCTCGTCTCTTCCTACTCCAACCAATTTATCATAATAGGTTCTCATATGGACTATGGGATCACCTGTACCGTCGAGCATCTCGAACTTAGGAGGTTTGTAACCCTCTGGTAGTTCAACATCAATTTGTATGCAGAGATCTTCATAGTTCAATCCCTCAACTCTTTTACTTCCTTCGACGCCATGGACTCGGCTAGTCAGTTTCTTGAGTTCTTCGGCCAAGTTCTTAATGAGCATATCCTTCTCACTGGATTAAGGTGTGTAAGAAATGTGTTGGGTTGAGTGAGGTAGAGTCTCCACGTATATGAGGTTGTTATAATGGCCTGGTGCCTCAGCATAGAGGTGGTCATTTGTGGAGTTTTGTGGTTCAGGGACGATCAGCGGGGTATTTCTCGGAGTGTGCAAGTGTTGTGTTGGTGTTGTGGTGGAATAGTTTGATTTTTCGGTGGAGTTGTATGATGGTGAATTGTGGCAGGATTCGGTTTGTTTGGGGTATTTTGAGGAGGTATAGGATTTTGAGTGTTTGGATGATTGACATCTGGAACACTAAGTGAGAAGGATAGATTTGCCAAATACCGGACATGCTCAAACTCCCCTTGGAGCTTCAACAACCTTTGCTCGAGTTGTGTCATAACATCGCTATGGACCTGAGTACCTTGACTGTCTGAAGCTTCAATTCGTTCAATTGTCATTGTGTTTTCCTTTCTGATGTTACTCAAATCTTTCATTTTTCCTTTGCCTTTGCTTTTGCCTTTAGGTGGACTAGGAGGAGGAGAAGGTGGAGGGCCCCTGGATCTTTTTTGGTATGATGATGATGCCAGAATGCACGAACCAACCTTTGGGGAGTGGAATAATCAAAAGAAAGAAAACAAAAGCAAAAACAAAAAAGGTAGCCAAGTCAGTGAGGATCATGAGAAAATATTGCGGTATTTAAACACATATTGCAGGAATATAAAGCGTGTCCTAATTTGGGAGCCTCATTGTGCCCGAGGTAGGCCTAGCAACAAGTTGATTTGGAGAACTTAGATGCCAAAATGCCTCGTTTCATTAATATAAATAGACGAATCTAAAATGCCACTAAAATAATAAGCAGGAAATAAAGTCACTAATGGCACTTGGCCTTATTACATTGATAAAAGCAAAAAGGAAAACCTATCTTACTTGGTCCCAGAAGGACCTTCCCCAGATTCGGAATCCTTGATCCCATCGAACAAGTTCCCTAGCTTGTGCAGTCCCAATAGCAGGTATGCTCTGTCCAGGTGTCCTCCTTAATTTCCCTCGGCTTTCTGACAGTCTTCGGCCCTCTCGATGATCTTACCTTCTAGCTATATTATGCCCCGCTCCAAGTATTCCAGCTTCTTATTGGAACGGATAGCCATGTCCCTCCATTCTTCGATCAACCTTTTGTTGGCTTCATGTATTTCCCGGTGCTCATTTTCGGAATCATGGACCTTTTTGCGCAGTCGGTTGTACTTGACCTGAGTCTCAGCATCTTCGTCTATGATCCTATTACCTCGGATAAGTCCTGGCCTCACCGCCCCATATAAGTCGTCTTCCAACCATGACGGATAAAGAGGTGCACACCCAGCATGGTATCTGTCTGGTTCAATAGTATCCTTTTCCAAGATGATTTTGCAGTGCCACATGTGTTGGGCTTGGCACTTGTAGGGAACATCATCATCCTGGAAGTCAGCTCGGAAATGGCTCATTTTATCAACCCTTGTCACAACTTGCTTTTTTCATGCTTGTCTCATAACTCGGAGAGGAACGCAAGGATATATTCCTCTCAACCCAATCAGTACTAGGTGTGGTTCATCCCTGGACCTAATGATGAATTCGTCCGTTGGGAACCACTCGAACATCCACTGTACCTGCTCCTCGGTTAGGTTATCAAAACGTTCCACCCACTCCTTGGCAGACTCTGGCTGAGCAAATCTGTCGGGAATATATGTCATCTGCTTGGGGTGGTGGAAAGCAATGTGGTCATTCCAGGCCCTTCATGGGAATTCTTGGCGATATTGACCCTTTTGGAGATGTTCTAAGAGCCAGAGTTGCAATAACAGATTGCAACCCTCGAAATGCCTAGCTCCTCCTTGACAGTGTTCCAGGGCTCGATAAATGTCAGATATGATTATGGGGACAATGCTGAAGGCTTGCCCGTCAATCCCATCCATCAAGGCCTTGGTTACCATGGATAACCTAGTGTGAATCTTTTCCTTCTTTGTTGGAAATACAATCAATCCCTGAACGCAAATAATGAATACAAATACCCTGCGGTGGATATGACCCAGAGAAGTGATGGAAAACTCATCGTGATAGGTACAGTATGATTTGTTGTGACCTTACCTTTCAAACAAGTACTCGAAGGGTATGTATGACTTTTTCAAACACTCTAATTCAGTGTTCTTCTTTAAACGCATCATTTTCAGAAAACCTTTGCCTGTGCGGTTCTCAGGCACCAACAACCCAAGGGTTTTCCAGACTAACCCAGCTAGTCCTCTTATCTCTTCTAGAAGCGGTGTCATCTCAATATTCCCAAAGCGGAATACATCTCTTTCGCTATCCCTAAATAAGGTGGCGGCTTCAATCAGCATGTTATTGAGTTGGATGTCTAAGAGAGACGGTAAAGTGCCCAGGTATTTCTGGACATGTTTCTTGTCACTAGAGTGAAGATCCTCACACCAGTTTAGGAGCATTTGAGGGATATTACTAAACATACCGAATATGGGCACCTCGTGCTTCATATGTTTGCAAGACAAAAATGGTTAGGCCCTTACCCCTGCCAGACTCGACTATTTATACATTTATGATTAGATTACAGGCATTTAGTTCTCCAAATAAATGCACAGAACGTGATTGCGTCCGTTGGGATTATGAAAATCCCGGTGGACTTTTGGATAAGGTTGTCTTAAAGGGTTATTGTGCGGACGACACATTAACCCGGCTAGGTTTGACCATGATGCATGCACAGTACAACAGAGTAAGGTTTCTATGGGGTTTTAGACTGGTACCCTTGAGCGGATAACTCAAGAGGGAAGGCACGGAACCATCGAATGCTCCGCTAATCGACTGGTTTTACCGCAAATAAGCCTTTATTTAGGGGGTGATATAAATAGGAAGAGCACAACCACTCATCAAGTGTTGCTATAGGATTTGTATAGACATGAGTGGAATATGATGTTGAGCATGATTATGCAATAATAAATAAGAAATAAAAGCATGTTGTCATGTATTTGCACGTTATAAAAGCAGTAAATATAGTAGTTACAATTTAAAGCGGTTACAAAAGGAAACAAAGAAAACATGTCAGTTTTGTCCTTGGAAGAATAAATGCTTGGAAGAAATAGACAATTAAATTGCACATAAGGGTAAAGGGAAAGGGTGAAGATATTAGCAAAGTAAAGGTACAAATTCACAAAGCAGTTTGAAATGGTAAATGCCTAGAATCCCCAGCAGAGTCGCCATGCTGTCGCGCCCCCTTTCCTTTCCTTTCAGATCAATCAGGGTTTTTTACATTATTAGGACAACCCATTTCCTTTTGGGATAAGGTATGTAAGGATTTGAAGAGTCGCCACCTAACGAATTAAGGCGCATTAGGGCACCTATTAAGGGTCACAATAATACTAATTGAATAACCAGAGATTGGGTAAGGGCTTGAAATTACTCCAAGGGGAAGGTATTAGGCACCCCTTAAAGTCCACAATTGTGGTTCCCGGTCAAACAAGCTTTGTGAATTTAAACAAGTAACAAATAGGCAGTCATATATAAATAAGTAAACACATAGTGGTTTGAAAAGATTCATAGTCTAAGCACACATATGAAATAAGGTTCAAAAGATTTATGCTCATACATATGTAAGGGTAGGGGGGTCCAAAGTTTTTTATACTATAGGATCACATCAATGCAATGCCCGGTAATCACTCCTCAGTTAGGGGCTACACGTGTCATTAGCGCACCGGTTATCATATCCATATCTATCCTTTACCCTACCCCTTAGCGGTTATTAAGCGAGTTTATTTAGCGATCTCTATGCGTGTGGTTACCCGTCCCTTCTTAATAGTCCTGGAGGAATTTATGACCTCTACGTATATGTAGTTCTAGACAAACCCTTAAGGTTTTTAAAAGGGATAAAATTATAAGCGACAGGAAAGAACAAATAGGACTGATCAGATAAGTGCAGGAAAGCAATTATGAGGCCCAGATTTACCCCCACAAGTAATGCACATAATCAGCACGTCTCAAACACAAACAAGGGGGCAATTTTATTTGACAGTATCCTAAGGCAGGATATCTAAGTGAATACCAATGCCCAAAAATATGCAACTTTGTTTTATCAACTCAGAAGTAGGGCCCTAATCAGTTTTTCTACTGATTTTTAAGCCTGTTAACCTTTAAACACAAACGCAATCCAACAAACAGTTTCCAGTTTATAGATGTTGATTACCTAAGGCTCGCCTAGGCATGGGAATTATGCCTTTAATGATTGCCAGATTCATTAAACCGTTCAGAGGTTGTTTACCTAAGTGATGTAAATCGGAGAATGCAGTGATTGTTACCAGTTTTATTAAAAGCAAACATGATATTTATACGTGAGACTATTTTATTCCTTTTCATGAATCAGCAGTTCAAACTAGGCGGGGTTAAACAAATGCAAACAGAGTGCCTAATATATGATTTGTAAATGCACAGAAATGACAGTTTTTATGTCAATGGTCCTTATATTAACAGAATTCCTAAATCATGTTCTCTAAATGTACACAAAGAGTTACAGAACTATTAAGACATTGTTTATTGTCCCAGGAGCAGGATTTCTAAGTGGCAGGCATAAACGTGGATTAAAGATATGTGGTACATTAAAGCAGTAAACATGAAAGCCCTAAAGACGTGATATCTAATGCATGTTTGGCATGGTTTGAATGAATATGCAGGTCCTTAGCATAGATTCTAATGCAGATATTGGGAATGTAAAAGCCTAAGCATGATTTCTACCCAGTAACATTGATAAAACTACATAGCTACCATCCCCATTTCACGGGCCAACCCCAATATCTGTTTACAATAATTATTACAAACCAGCTGAATAAATTACATAAATAGATAAAGAAAAAGAAGAAGTTAAACTATAGGGAGCCAGAAGTAGGCCCAAATATACCAAATTGTCCATAGCCTCATATGCCAAGTTTCATAGCCTTTCTCATGTCCAGGTGTGTCAGAGTTCCCTAAGAACCTCAAGGATCTCGGGCAGTGCTCACACCCAAACTTCATATCCAAAACTGAGTAAGTGCAGTGTGGAAGAGCCAGCCCCAGTGGGGTTAGAACATAACTAGTATTCTAAGCAAAACCAGTTAAACACATGTTAAGAAACAATAGACAGCAACAGATTAGCACAGTGATGAACTAAAGCAATAGAAGAAACACATTGATTTTGGAACTTGAATTGAAATCAGAACATACCAGTAAAAAGAGTAAACACAAACTAAAGAACAGGAGAGTGTAATAATTAGGCTTGGCTTGCAGCCGGCTAATTTAGTAACAATAGCAAGTAACAAAATAAAGCAGATGAGCTTTTGAGTGTATGAGAGATGTGAACTAATGTGAGTTCGTGTATGTAGACTGAAAAGAGAACAATATATATAGTTTCAAACCTAGGTAGAATAAGGTAAGAAATTAACTATAGAACTAGGAATCAATTAGAGTAAAAATTAATTATAGAACTAGGAATCAATTAGAGTAAAATCAGTCTAAGTAGTCGTTTAATTAAGGGAATCAGTTCAAACGGTAGGAAAACAAGTAACAAGTACGGAAAAAGATCATATGTAACAAATAAGGAAAGATTTCAAACAATACAAGTATAGAACAAGTAATTAGGGCTAGGTTCAGAAATTCCTAATTACGGAAACAATATTAACAATAAGTAAATAACGTAGTCAACCACATAATAAGGCAAGAAAAGCATTTAGAAGTCGGAAATTAGTAAAGTACATCACCACAGGAAACCAGTAAAGGGTATCCATCACAGGAAATCAGGAATTCAAATAAAAGTAGTACTGATTAGGGGAAATTACTACTAATTTCTGTGAGTAAACAAAATAAACATAATACAGGCGGAAAGAGACAAATCAGAACCCTAATAAGCACAATAGGATAGAAATCGCATAAACTCATAACATATTAATGAACAACAGACATACAGACAATCGAATGAACAAATCAGCAAAGACAAACTCAGGAACCAAGACTAAGCCAAGAAACTAGGGGTTTTTAACAGAATTAATCAGATTAAAGGGAAAACCAAAATAAAACTATTTAAACACAATAAAATCATGACATAACACTTAAAATCAGAGAAAGGTTGTTTTGCAGAGAAGTTAAGAAACCCTAGTTATGAAGACGAAGAGACGCTTTGAAAAATCAGAAAGATTCTCATGAAAAACAGTAAAATAACTCAGAGTATTCTTGGATCTGTTACAGATCTAAAGAATCAAGAGATAAAATTAGGTTTTCGGAGAGGAACAACCCAAATATAGAGATATTCCGGCTTACAAGCCATAGGTTTAGCTGGAAATAAAAAGATCTTACTCGGACGGGCCAAGGTGGCCTGAGAATGCCATGAGAAGGCCATGGGTGTGAGTAAACAGCCACTGGTCCCTTGAGGACCTCAGAGATGGCGAGAATCCGGGCATGGGGGGAAGTCATTGAGGCTAGGGGTGGTAGAGAACCACCATTGTTACCGGCGAGCAGGCAGCCGGTGAGTGGAAGCCATGGTTAAGCACAGAGATTGAGAGAGAATGAGAGGGTGTGATGGCGGAGAGAATGAGAGAATGAGGGAATGGGGGGTAGGTTTAGGTTAAATTAGGTGAGGGCGAATATGGGTCGTTGATCAAAATTGATCAACGACCAAGATTTAATCAGATTGGGTCAGGTAGGATTAATGGCTTGGGCTTGGGTTTTGGGATGGTTTAATCAGATATATTTGGGCTGGTTTAATAGGAGTTGGTTAATATTTAGGCTTAAATCGAAATGAAATAGGCTATTTGTTAAATACCCAATTCAAATTAGTTAAAATAATTTATAAAATAGCTAGTAATTATAAAAAATAAATTTCATTCATAGAAAATAGTTAAAAATGATTATTTGATATTTTAAAATATAAAGGGCCAATTTCTGGTAACAAATAGTACAAAATTGTATGCTTTGGGCTATAATTGCAAAGTTATTACAATTATAGCCAAAAGATGTCAGTTTGGCTAATTATAAAATAATTTGATCTTATTAGGACCATAAAAAATAAATTAAATTAAGGAAAGCTCTTGAAATTATTTGTGATGCGATTTTATTATTATCTATGGAAATAAAATACTGGAAAAATTAATAAAATTATAGAAAAATCATGGAATAACAACAATTGCTAGTAATGCATGATTTGTAGGCATATATGCATCTTAAAATATTTTGGGAAAAAATTGGGTATCAACATGCATTAACTCCCTATTCTTTAAGCACAAATACATCAATTGTTCCACACAAAAGCAAAACCAACCACCCACACTTCAACTTTTACAAAGACATAACAATTTTAAGAGCTCATGGGAGGTAAATGGTTCAAATAGATGGTTAATTCAAACAAAAGGATAAGACTTGTGATGTGGTTGCCAAAGAAATAGGATTACAAGATCAACAGGGTTAACTACGATAAATAACAAGTTGGTGGGTAAACTATATATCTGGATCAACAAAGAAATGCCAATATCACTTTCAAGACCGAACAAAAATACTATTTCTCTTTGCAAACACACAAGGCAAGTTCTAGACATCAAATGCAATGCACAGAATACACCAAACCTGACACGCACATGGCACATAACTCACTCAAGATTGGATCATCACAACACTCTAGTCAAAGCATTTAGGTAAAGTTAAGATCATACGATTTAAGGCACTCATACAAGAGTCAAACAGTGAGCCTAAGTGTCACAACCAAAGCACTCGCTATTCTCAAGTAATGATCAAGTCAAGAGATATGCTACCATTTGAAATCATAGCACAAGGTTTTCCCACTCCTAAAAACAAAAAATAGCTACACCCAGTTCAAACAAAATCCTTGGAAAAGAACTGTGGTACAAAGAAAAACTAAGATGAAATTATTACACTAAATACAAAAGAAAATCTTTTTTCATTTTTCTTTCGACTTTAATCCCTCAAGAAACCTGTCGAATGATATACATCGTCGGCAAGCGTCAAAATTTTGATATTTTATGTTTTTTCAATTTTTTTCTCTATCTATACTACTCAAACTAACAAAACAAAACTAAAGTCGATATACATACATACATACATACAACATATCCTCCACCCCACATTTTAAGTTGTGGCATGTTCCCACGACACATAATTAAAAAGCATAAGGTAAAGAAAGCTTCCCTGAATTTTCTTCTTTTCCGAGAACTTGAGAACTTCACCTCTAATTCAGAATTCATTCCTCGTTTTTGGTCCTTGGGATTCTTTATGGAGCTCATTAAGCCCAATTCTTCTAAGGATACCTGCAACCCGCTATTTTCTTTCTTTATTGTCCTCATCTTGAGCGGTGAATTGCTTGTTCATCATGATCCTTAACTTGTTTATGCATTCTTTCATAGGATCAATCCATACATATTCTTGTAAATCCCCAAAAATAAAATCATCATGATCAAGGTTAGAATAAGATAACAAAAAAAACCTAGTGAGGAGAGAGAAGCTCTGAGGCAATTTTAGGCGATCACTCGGCGATTTGTTTCTTGAGAGCTGCCATGGCCAATTTGGCCAGCGGCCAGCCTGTTTCTCCAGCTGGTCAGCCCCCTCCCACCCTTTCCCCATCACCCCCAACCACCAGTAACAATTCCCAACCTCTTACAATCAATCCTAAACCTACGAATTACGCTAGTCTTCTTAAACCTGCTATGATCAATGGTGTTGCGCAAAACAATGCACCAGGTACGTCGACTGTGGAGCAGATTCAAGCGAGAAGGGCTACGTTTCTTCAAGGACAGCCTTTTGTGAGGCTTACTGAAGCAAAAGTGGATCGCATGAACATAATTGAAGGCTTGCAATTTGCCGTGGTGTGTATGTTTTCATATGGCTGGCCGGAATTGCAAGAATTACGTAAAATCATTCCAATGCAATGTGGAATTAAAGGAGAATGTAACATAGGGTATCTACGTGATCGACACATATTTGTAAGGTTGACATTATGGCAGGATTACATCGAATTTATGTTAAAAAGTGTTTACGTCAAATATAAGGTCGGGCAGGAATATCAATTAAGAACTTTGATATATGACTCAAAATTCAAAGCTAGAGAGGAAACATCGAAAGTTATGGCCTGGATTTCATTCCCTAATCTACTGCCTACATTTTTTGTGAAGGAGTGCCTCTTCTCATTGGCTTCTGCTGTTGGAAAGCCATTACACTTGGATATGGATACTATTAATAAAATGAGGCCAAGTTGTGCTAGAGTTAAGGTGTTGGTGGATTTATTAGCTGATTTACCTAAGAGAGTACGTATGGATATCGAGAATGAAGTGATGAAAGAAGTTAGAACTGAGTGGGTGACAATTCGTTATGACTACCTCCCTAAATACTGTAAAGAGTGTAAACTCCAAGGTCATGAGATGAGTGATTGCTGGAAAATTCATCCAGAATTAATGGAGAACAAAAAGGCTGATGAACATGTGAGAAATGATGATGGGAAGCAAGGTAGTACTGGAAAAGGTAATGAAATTTCCCCTATTATGATCCTAACTAGTGGCAAGGTGGTAGGTAATGTTGGTCCTCAATGGAAGGAGGTGAGAGATAATAGAGGAAAAAATAAGGGAAAACAAAATGAGGGAAATAGTGTTGCTGGAAAGGAGATTGTTCCTGTGGAGTCGAATGGTACTAATCAAATACAAATCAACAACAAGTTTGCTGCTTTGGAGGCTGATAATGGGGAGAATAATGAAGGAAATCAATTGACCTTGTTATAGGACAATACAGTGCAAAAAAAGGTTGTCCATGCAGTCAATAAACCTTGGAATTTAAATGCTAATGCACCTGCATTTAATCCTAATTCGACTGATGTGGCAGATTCAACTAATGGAAACAATGATCAAACTACTGGACAGGAATGGGAGAACAGATTGACAAAGGATCAAGGAGTGCCAAAAGAGAGTACTGCACATTGGGTGAATAGAACATTTGTGGGTAATGTTGAAGTTAACCAATTAAGTGAGGAGATTCCCTTACAATCTCTGGAATTCAATGAAGTGGTGGGGATATCAAATGGAGAGGCAAGGCTTAATGTGGTAGGTAAAGGACTGTGGGTTAATCAGATTGAATGTGACTCAGGTGAAGGAGAACTTCATGTGGATTCTATGGGTGAAGATGAATCAACTGATGAGGAGAATGATCAGTAAGAATAAAGTATAAATGCAAAAGACAAGGTCCAGGAACAAGAAGGTAATAAAAAAATCAATGACGAGGTAACGGCTCAAGTGGATAACAATAGTGTCAATGCAGATGCAACTGGGGATAAACAACTTATGAGTCCTGATCCTAGCAAGGCCACCAGCTCCTGATATAATTGATGCAATACATAGGGGAGGGACTATTTTAGGTACTGACCCTGGTGGAGAACAAGTAAAGGAGATAAATAAAGCAATGGGAAGTGGAGATGGCAAGAGGATTGGGCAGAATCAAACCAGCCAGAAGTCAGATGCCATACAACCTCATAATACAGGCAAAGAACTGGCAATTAAGGTAATAGAAAAAACAGTGTTGATGCCCAAAACTTTGCAGCAGCAACTAGCAGCTCAGGCTGAAAATGGACAGGAGGAAAACATCAAAGGCAGAGGGAAAGATTTGGATGAAGAATCCACGATACAAAACTTCAGAAATGTGGCAAGACAAGGTGATCTCTCACCTAGGCACATGTAAAGATCTAAGTCAGCCGGCAGGGGAAAAAACAGTTTAAAGAAAATCAAAGTGTAATTCCTAGGGTTCAAACAAGAAAAACCCAATCTAAATCTCTTAATCAATGATGAAGGCCATTATTTGGAATGTGAGGTAAGTCAATACCAAGAAAGCCTTTGAGAGGCTTGTTTTAATGAATAGTCAGCAGCATTTTCACTTTATTGGAATCATGGAGCCAATGCAAAAACCAAAGAAATTGGAAAGATACAGGAGAACTATTGGAATGCTTCAAGTTTTTTCTAATATTTCAAACAAGATTTGGGTGTTTGTGGAGGAGGATCATAGGGTGGATGTGATGATTAACATGGAGCAGCAGATGACTCTTAAGCTCACAATTATGGACACTCAGATATCATTCATTGTTACGTTTGTATATGCCAAATGTGATGCCATTGAACGTATTGAACTATGGGACAGTATGTACTATTTGGCTAAAGACATGACACTCCCTTGGCTCGTGGGAGGTGATTTCAATGTTATATGGGATGAAGAGGAGAAATATGGGGGTCGGCCAGTTTCTATGAATGAGGTGGAGGATTTTCGACATTGTGTTAGCACTTGTAACCTCACAGATTTAGGCTTTAAGGGAAGCATATTCACTTGGTGGAATGGTCGAGCAGAGAATGAGTGCATTTTCAAAAGGTTGGATAGATGTCTTGCTAACAATGAATTCCAAAATATGCTACCAGGTATTGAAGTATCTCACCTATCAAAAATAGGATCGGATCACAGTCCTATGCTCTTGACATGTGAAACAGATAATGCACCTATAAAGAAGGCTTTCAAATTCCTTAATTTCTGGACAAAGCATCAGTCATTCAAGGAGATGGTTCAAGAAAATTGGAAGGTGGATTTTGCTGGTGATCCATTTTACATTTTCAACTACAAGCTGAAAAGATTGAAAAAAGCTCTGTCACAGTGGAGTAAGGCTACATATGGAGACATTTTTATGAAAATAACAAGCTTGGAAGAGGTGGTGCTTGTACATGAAGTTGAAATTGAAAGAAATCCAACTGTTCAAAACAGAGAAAGGCTGCAAAAAAACCAAGCTGAATTGATCAGATACCTAGCTATTGAAGAAGAGTTCTGGAAGCAAAAATCTGGTATGAATTGGTTTCAAGATGGGGATAGGAGTACAAAGTTTTTTCATGCCCAGGTTAATGGTAGAAGGAAAAGGTTACAATTGAAGAGAGTGCAGAATGATGAAGGCAGCTGGTTAGAGAACAATACAGATATGGCTAATAAGGCAGTCAGATTTTACCAAGCTCAATTCCATGAAGAATCGGTTCCTACAAATATCAGAATACTGGATCATATCCCAGAAATGGTAGACAACATTCAGGACTTGGAACTGGTTCAACAACCAACTATAGAGGAAGTAAAGTCTGTAATTTGTAGCCTGAATCCAGAGAGTGCAGGGGGGCCTGATGGTTTCACCGGTTGCTTCTTCCAATCTTGCTGGGATATAGTTGGTGAAGACATTGTAGCTATGGTAAAAGCATTCTTTTGTGGTCATGAATTACCTAAGTACATCACTCACACAAACCTAGTCATACTGCCAAAGAATAAGTAAGTAGTAACCTTTTCAGATATGCGACCTATTAGTCTAAGTAACTTCATAAATAAGGTATTCTCAAGAGTTGTTCATGAGATACTAGTAGGTTTACTACCCAACTTGATTTCAGATGAGCAGGCTGGCTTTGTTAAAGGTAGAAGCATAGTGAAGAACATTCTACTAACTCAAGAGATTATCACTGACATTAGACTTAGAACAAAGGCAAGACCAAATATAGTGATCAAATTAGAAATGACCAAAGCATTCGGTCGTTTGTCTTGGCTGTTTATTACAAAGATTTTGAGGAAAATGGGATTTGGAGAAAGTTTAATTGGTTTGGTATATGGGATTATATCAAACAACTGGTATTCTGTACTTTTAAATGGCCAGCCTCATGGTTTTTTTAGATCAACAAGAGGGTTAAAACAGGGTGATCCTTTGTCACTTATCTTATTTATTTTAGTTGCTGAAGCTATGTCGAGGGGACTGAGTGCTTTACATAGGAACCTTTATTTTTGTGGTTTTGGTTTGCCCAAGTGGAGCCCAAAAATAAATCATCTTGCTTATGCGGATGATACCATAATATTCTCATCATCTGATGCCAAATCCTTGCAACTTATTATGGAGGTTCTAACAGACTACGAAGAAGGTTCTAGGCAGCTAATAAACAAAGGTAAGTCAGTAGTCTATATGCATGTTTCAGCGAGTGATGAGGTAGTACAAAATGTCCAAATGATTACTGGTATTCCAAAGCAGGAGTTCCCTTTCAGTTATCTTGGATATCTTATCTTCTACCTTAGAAGAAAAATGGATTACTATCAAGGGCTCATTACAAAGGTGATGAATAAGCTGCAAAACTGGAAAGGAAAGTTATTATTATTTGGAGGTCGAGCAATTCTCATAAAACATGTCCAACAAAGTATGCCTGTATATATACTATAAGCAGTGAATGCCCCACAATATGTGATCGACAGGTTACATAATATTTTTGCACAGTTCTACTGGTGTAATAATATGGGTGTTGCGAGCAGGCATTGGGAATCTTGGAATACCCTATGTTTGCCATGTGAAGAAAGGGGGGCTTGTTTCAAATCATTGCATGACATATCCAAAGCTTTGTTTTTCAAACTGTTGTGGAATTTTAGAACGAAACCTAGTCTGTGGAGCTCTTTTATGAGCCAAAAATACTGCAAACAAATGAATGCTTTAGTGGTACCTTGGAGAGGTGGATCACATGTGTGGAGAAAGATGTTAGAGTGCAAAGATATCATTGAACACCAGATATTATGGCAGCCTAAAATGGGGTCTGCATTGTTCTGGTTTGATAATTGGACAGGACTAGGTTCATTGTATTTTGTAACACCACCAGATTTTGTATGTGATGAAGCTATACATAATGTGTATGATGTTGTCTATGAAGGATAGTGGGATGAGACAAAGATTAGAGAGATACTTCCAGATGACATAGCCACTCATATCCTAGAAAACATTCTGCCTCCAGTTTTGGATGATACCTTAGATATCCTTGTGTGGATGTTAGAATCAAGAGGTGAATTTTCAGTCAAATCTGCTTGGGACTATGTGAGAAGGAGACAGGAGCCTTTCAATTCCTACAGAAACATTTGGATCAAAGGACTACCATTCAAAATTGCTTTCTTTATGTGGAAACTTTGGAGAAGAAAGCTGCCTTTAGATGATTTTTTTAGAAGGCTGGGATATCATATGGCATCTAAATGCTGGTGTTGCACTGACCCCAATGAAGAAACAATGCTACACATGTTCTTCTCCTCATATACAGCAAAAAAAATTTGGAAATTCTTTCTAGGACATGCAGGAATCAATGTCGAAGGGTTAACATTACATCAAGCAATAGTTGGATGTTGGAATGCTGATGTAGTAGATAGACTAAAACCTATTATGAAGGCTCTACCATCTGTGATTGTTTGGGAACTGTGGAAGAGAAGAAAAAGCAACAAATATGGTGATCTAGTCACAGTCAGTAGAGTAATGTATCATATTAGTACCACTATGCAGTCCCTTATCAAAGTGAGAAAACCTGGGATGCAGAACATTCCTTATAGATGGCCATACATGGTGAGAGTGATGGAACAGTACACTCCTAAGCTGGAATATACAAAAGTGTTATGGGAGTTCCCAAAACAAGGGTGGATTACGGTGAACACTAACGGGGCTGCTAGAGGCAATCCAGGTAGAAGTTCTTATGGTTTTGTATTAAGGAATGAGGAAGGAGAGGTGATTTATGCATGTGGTAAGGAAATTGCAGAAGGAACAAACACAGTGGCAGAAGCAAATGCAGTGTATGAGGCTTTGAAGTATTTTGTGCAGAATGAGTATGTACTAATAGAGTTACACACTGATTCGATGGTAATAAAAAAAGGTAGTAAATGGAGAATGGAAGCCACCATGGGAAATTGCAGGAAAAGTTGAGAGAATTAATAAATGGATGGAGCAATGCAATTTAATCATATCTCACACACTAAGGGAAGGCAACAGGCTGGTTGATCACATTGCAAACTATGCACTAGACATAGGACCTATAGAGTGTCATAGTTTTGCAGAATTGGATGTTCAAGGTAGAAGGCTAGTTAACAGTGATAAAATTCAATGCCCATATCTAAGAGTAAAGGTGGCAAGAAATTAAGAATGAGAAGGAAAGAACAAAGCAAGAAGCAGGAGAAGGAAAGGATGTGCAAATCTGATCATCATACTCAATTTCTTGGGAAGGAGAGTGGGGTGAATCTCAGGTGTTCTAACTTGGTTTTCTTTTTTGCAGGTACAGCTCAAATGTCTATGCCTCATATGTTGGTGAAATATCTAGTGGTGGTATTAGTGCCTAGCACTCAATCCACTAGGAGTAAGCCACAAATAGACAGACATAAAGGAAAAGAAGTGGATTTGCTGAATTTCTACACCTTTGGCAGATCAATTTGCCAAGAAATTGCAGCAACATGGATAGGGGTTGGACTTCAATGTTAGCACGAGGTTAAAACCTTATTAGTCCAGCTCATAACTCAGACAAAGGAAGACCTTGAACTACACCAAAAACAACACAACACAGAACACAACAGTGCAATCAATACATATGCGGACATGGAATCAAAAGCAGCAAGGCAGAACTGGTTGAGGATTGTACTTAGGCCCCAGGTTAATTGTTGGGTCAATAGTACAATGTCGAGGAGTAGTAGGAAACTGGAAAAAAAATAACACAACAATGCCCAGAATGTCTAAGAGAAATTGGCTCAAAAACATAGAGGAGAAAGGATGTTGGAAGGAAAATAATAGGAGAAAATATGTAGAGATAGAGCAGCTGCCCAGAATGATGAATCGAATTAGGCAGCATAATGTAAGGTTTACAGGGAGTCAGGCAATCAGTGGTGTAGTTCAATATGTTCAGTGGTTACACACAACTAGGTACAAATGGTACATCAAAACATGGTGGATAAGCTGTAGGTGGAAAAAATGGAAAAGGAGAAAAGGAAAAATGCAGCAATAGACATCACAGAATCTGGGAATTAGGAAAAACATAACCATGGTTCATCAATTTCAAATCCTAATGGAGGAGAAGTTGGTGAAGGAATTTTTTACTAATGAGGTGTTCTCTTTTGCAGGAGCCGTTACTGTAACTATGCCATATTCATTAATGAATTACCATCTGGTGATATTAGCACTTTGTGCTAAGTCCAATGGTAAGGAGTTAATGATATGCATAAGCATAGTATCAAGGAGATGTGCGACGATATTAGGGACAAATATTTACGCAAAAACATTAAGGTGGAGGCTGCTTATAATGATAAAGAGTACCTATAATGTCGCATAATTTAGGCAGCAAATGAGAGGATCAATGCAACAACAGTGGCAAGTCTCAACTATATATGAGGCTCAACTACACGAATTCTCATCCTCCACATCTGGACAAAGGCAAACGAAATGCACAGTCTTCATGTATGTTGGTTCGAGACAGCAATTTCCAAAGACGTTTTGGGAAGTTTTACATTGGCATAAGACAAAGCCCACATCAAATATAGCAAGGAGGAAATACAAGGAACATCAGCATGCAAGAACATCACAGGATCACATATGGCACATGAAAGGAATAGGAGACAGAAGAGGCACAGGTAAAACAGTGTTGAAGAGCTGGGCATACAGAAGATACAGCTCAAACAGTCGCGAGAGTGTATTGAGTACAAATGAATTGTGGAGCATAATTATACAATTTCACACACTGATCGGACAGCATGGTAAACAAAGAGTGGAGAAGGCAGAACATGGCTATTTCTGTAAAGGGCTTGTTTTTACACAATTAGTAGATTATTCTCTACCTAGCTATATTAGTTCATTATGTGATATCAAATATGGGTATCAAAAGCCCAAATTTAATAGTAGGACATATGTAATAGTCATAACTTATCGTCTTACTTCTTGTAAGACAACACCATACTTTTTTTTCTTATTATTATTTATATAAAAACTAGCCCTAGGCACCCTGCCTAGTGGATTACTAGTGGATTACTAAGATAACAAAGAAGAAAGGTCAAGTGATTACTCCTTTGGTATGTCCAAGACTATTTATTTCTCATTCTCTTCCACCAAATGTTGCAAATGTTGAAAGGTGTATGGGGGTTTGAACTCTTCTTTTGTTTATTGACACTCAACCACAACCTTATTTTCAATCATCTTAGTTGAATAAAAGTCATCTTGAACAGTGAAAATCTCTCTCTGTGGATGCTCATTCTCTTGGATAGGCTCATTCTCACGGGGTATCTCCTCCATATATTCATCATCACAAAACTCAATGATCTTCCTGAAAGTGTACTTACTGTTTGACTTTCTTGCATTGTTAGGTTGTTTATGGATTCATCATCTTGTGTAAACCTCTCTACCGGATTATTTATGAACTTATACACAAGCTTTTCCAAACTACCATCCTCCCATTGAGGTGGTTGTCTCACTTCGCTTCCATTAAAGTTATAATAAGGGTATTCATCCCAACAAGAGTCAAGATTGTGCCCATATGAATTCTCATACCTTTGCGGACTATAAACAGAGTGAGACTGTTCAAAATACGAACCATAGGAGGAATATATACGTGCTTGACAGTCAATCCAAAGATGATTTTCATCGTATTTAAAACACATAAAAGACCGCTGATAATATTCAGCTGCTAACTCTTTAACCGTTTTCTTAGGCTGGTTGCACTCCATCTTCACAACATTATGAGTTCAATATCTACAGTATCTTCTCTAACTTATTAGGAGCTACAAAAAAAACTTGAAAAGAAGTTAACTAATAAAGAAAATAAAATAGAAAAAGGAAAAAGAAAAGAAAAAAAAACTAAAACCTAATTCCTAAATTAGCACTACAAACTATTTCAAACAATATTGGTTGCAAATCCCCGGCAAGGGCGCCAAAATATGACGAGCTAAAAATACAACACAACATTATGCTCGCTAGTCGAATATAGTATAGAAAATTATTGTATCCACAGGGGTTGGAGTAAACAGTATTTTCGTAGTTCGTAGCTAGATTTCTATCCAAGATGATCATCAATTGAGGTTTATGTGATTTAAAACTAAAATTAACTAAGAGTCTAAACCATTGGCTAATGACAATCAATGCAAGTATTAAGCAAGGAAAGTTATCAATTGGGGGAAGATAAGGTTGATAGGATAGGTGTAAGACAAATGTTTGGGATTTAACATAGATGATTCACTTCTAATGTTCAAGTGAGTCTCTCGAATTCACTTGGTTATTAGCTCAATTGATTAGTAGCAACCCTCTCTCGATTAAGCCTCAACCTCACGATATGAACCAATTTACCCTCGGTGAATATATATGCTAGAATTCGTAATGGATTAGTCTTTAGGAGAACCTCTCTCGATTATCCTCCTAACTAAGTTTAATCAATAATTCAACTAGCTTCCGATTACTAAGAAGAATTGATGACTTCAACAAACAAAATATAATGCAACAATATCACCAGTTATGCCTCTCTCGATTACATTAATAAGTGAATATAGATGCAACGTTAAAACATTCAAAACAATTCAATACATAAAACTAGAGTTAATAATCCAATAACAAGTATCAATACACCAAATCCATCAAACCCCAAAGAGAACTACTCCATGGATATGGAGAAATTCATTATAACAATGTTTAAGTTAAAGGAAACATAAAGCAATACAAACCCATGTCTTGAGTGAGGATTGAATGATGAAATCCTTGAGCTTTTGCTTCTCCACTTCCTGCTTGGCTTCCTTGTCTAAGATGTGTCAAAAGTCCTGAAAATATCGTTCTTCCATGTATATATACCAAGTAGGGTAGGGCCCAAACAAATACACCTTTTCCCGGACAGGACGTGCGCGGCCGCGCAACTGGAGTTGTGCTCGCGCACTTGGCCACGCACTTTTCACCCTGTTCTGCCTCATATGCGCAACCAGTGCGCGATGGCACACGTTGATGGCGTTACGTTTAGAATTTGGGAAAGCGTAAAACATGAAAGTTGTAGCCCTTTTAAATAGCTTTCCAAAAAGATATTGTGAAGGCCAAATGGAGTTACGAACGAACAGTTATATGCATTTTGTTGGACAGTGCGCAATATGCCTGGTTGATTCTTCGTTTCCTTCCACTATCATTAGTTGATCCCCGTACTCTATCACAACTTAATCCTTGGTCTTTTACTCAGACTTCAAATCTCTAGAATAGATAGAATTTATGCTATAATATCTACATAGATCGGAATCACTCCTACAAGGCATAAACACACATAATTAGTGCAAAACACTAGCGACTAAAGCTCCTACTCAATTAAAGTGCAATGAAATAGAGTGCAATAAGCGACTAAAATATGAGATTATAGCCTACCATCAGACCCCACATGTGCAAAAAATGGTCTGCAAATGCGGAAATGGGATCTAGAAATGCGCAGATGCAGATTTTTTGTCGCAAAAGCAAAAATCCAATGTATAAAAAAATCAGACTGCGTTCTTTTGGTATTTTAAACACATCTTGAGTTCTAGAGTTTCAATTGAGGTGATTTTTGCTGCGTTCTTCTCGTGTTTTCATGGGAGTCACTATCTAACTACATTTTTGTATTTTAATATGATTACAAAAGTTCATTTTTGAAGTAATCCATATTTTAATTGGAGAATTAGGGGGTTTTATCAAAAACTGTTTTGAAGTGAATAATTGAGTTTTGAACATCGATTTGCAGACAAGATTTGATGAAATTACTATGGTTAGACTTGTAATTGAATTGGTTGTCGGATTTGTGAATTTTATCGGCTTTCGAGGTGCGAGCTTTGGTTTGACCTTTTGGTTGACTTTGGGGCTTTTGATTAAAACCTTTATCAATTAGGTTCGTTTGATTAGGCATTATTTGATATTCTTGAGTTTCTTTTGGCTAGTTTCAAGCCGTTGGGAGGTCAATACACACAAGACGGCATTTTTAGAGTATTGCTTGGCTTGCTCCGTATTATATTTGGCTTGTTTGAGGTAAGTATATTATCTAAACTTATTGGTAGCTTTAGATTCGAAGTATGTTCATGTACAATCCAAAAGGATTTTGTAGTTATATCAAATCAGTTTTTGTAAATAAATCTAAGTCTTAGTGGTCATGACTTGTACTACCAGTCCTTGGAGAAATGTATAAAATTCAGTTATTTCCTTTTTTACTCTTATCATTATCATTATATAATGTTTTATTGTTATTTGTCTTACCTAACAGGTTGGGTTAGGTGCCATCACGACGGACTGATTTTGGGTCGCGACGTAACCCAACCCACTAGGTAAGCCAAATAACAATAAAACATAATATAATGATAATGAAAAGCGTCAAAAAGGAAACAACTGAATTTTATATATCTCCCCAAAGACTAGTAGTACAAATCATGAGCTTCTAAAACTTAGAGGTTATAAAACTGGTATGAAATAAATACATCATCTCTTTGAAATGTACATATACAGATTTTTAAAAATCCTAAGCTATCATGAACGAAAGTCAGCTACAACCGGAACACATGTACATCTTCTATTCCAACTCCCGCTATACACAGCAATTTCAGCTCCAAACTATACACACAAGGTGCAGAAGTGTAGTATGAGTACAACCAACCCCATGTACTCAATAAGTATCCTAACTTACCTCAGTGAGGTAAAAGAAGCATTGATCGGCACTCACCTACACTACTATAAAGTAGCAAAATGAGGGTCGGAGCAGCTTTTACCCGAAGAATCGGGATCGATTCCACAGAGAGTTATGAATATTGGAGTTGCGTTTCTAGGTAATCTAGTAGTGTTTCGTGCTCTTAATTGCACTTTTCATACTTTTTGATTTGACAATTATACTACGGTTTATACTAATGGTAATTTGTTAATTAACTAACTAATTTCTTTTTGGTTGTTTTCTTAATGGGTAAAAGGCACTAAGGTTATGACTTTCACCTAGGTGAATATTTGACGGATTTCAATATCTAAGGCAAGGATGTTATGAAGGGGAGTGTTATATAGCCAATGCTTAAAGTTACCCACTCTATACCTCTCGGTAGTTTGAGTGGATTTGCCTTAATTGCCTCCCTCGAGGTCAATTGGGTGTCAAATTCATACAAGCAATAAAGGCTCAAGTAGGATTTTACTATCCTTAGGTTTAACCCGTTAATTGGGACTATCAATCTCGTGAATACATCACAATTCCTTGTTGGACTGATTTTCTAGACTCAAGTTCTCTTTCTCAAGAAGAACTCAAGTCAAATAAACACCAATTAGTGTTTGCAACCACTAATATTAACATGAAAACCATAAATCAACCCAAATACCAATTACCCATAGACATCTAAGTCTTAATTTAAAGGACTCATCAAACACCCACATTAGGGTTGAGCCACAACCCTAGCTAATGGGTTTAGCTACTCATAATAACAGAAGAAATCACAGAAATAGATGAAGCAAAACCCATATAGTTGAATTATAAACTAAAATTGAAAGATTCAATGTTGAAACCCTTCTAGAATTACTCAAAAAGCTGAAGAAAACCCGTTCACGAGTTCCTGATAATATCATAGTACAAAAGCTGTCCTAAAAATAAGAAAAGAAACTATTTATACTAGGCCGGATTTTCTGGACAAAAATACCCAGTCATCGCGGACCGCACAAAATGGACCGCGGTCATAGTGAGGCTTTTAGCTTACAAAACCTGGCCTCTGAGCTTGGCCACAGTGGTCCGCGTAAAATGCATCGCGGTCGCGGTGGCTTCAGTGCGGACCGCGAAGAAAGGACTGCGGTCCGCGTTGGTCTTCTATCCTTCAATGTCGATGCCCTCTGAATCTCCTCAGTGCGGACCGCGTAAAATAGACCGCGATCCGCGTTGGTTTTGACCTTCAAAAACTACTCTCTAAATCTCTCCACCGCGGACCGCATAAAATGGACCGCGGTCCGCGTTGGTTTGGCCTCCAAAAGCACTCTCTGAATCTCCTCAGTGCGGACAGCATAAAGTCGACCGCAGTCTCCACTGGTCATTTGAACTTTGCATGTGCTTTTTCTTGGTACTTGTGCAAGTTTCACTCCTTTTGGAGCAGTTTTTTGACTAGTTGTCACCCCTTTTGACTAAACCCTGCAACAAGCACAACAAGTCATCCTTTAGGACTATTTTGCATACACTTTTATCCAAAACTTAAGCAAGAAAGAGTGTAAAATAAGGTAAAATCTCTAGTTATCAAGCATCAACTATGAATGATTCACCAACACTTGTACAGTTCATAATCAACAAGTATATAATGGATATATGATCAAATCAGGAACTGATGAGTAAAACAACTTTGATGCTCAATATTCTTTATAAAATGTTTTTGCTTAGTCAACAATCCAACATATATGGAAGTTATGAAGGTAAATCAGGTAAACGGTTGAGGATATTGCAAGAAAAGATGAAATACAATCACCAAATATCAGTCTGTTGCGGCACGCAACCTGATCCAATTATAGTAAGCTAATACGGCATGTTGCGGAGTGCAACCCGATCCAATAGCAGTAAGCCAATATGGCTAGTTGAAGCGTGCAACCCAATCCAATACTAGTAACCAGCTCTCCCTGAGCTCACATCAACCAGAATTTTGTCGGTTTCTCACAATAATTGTACACCATCAAGAGAGAAACATGATAGGGTGACCCTAGGATGATGGATCATTATCAACACACAAGCACAACCAATTCAACGTGCTACTAGGCCGGCGTGGTCACAAGCTAAATATAATAATCTTCCTGGAATTGTCACATGCTCAATGTGATGCATCCACCCGACGTGGTTACATACATATCATCACAATCCGCCCGGTGTGGTCACCGGCATTACAACACAATCCGCCCAGCGTGGTCACAGGCATAACAACACAATCCGTCTGGTGTGGTCACAGGCATCTAGTCCAATCAAATCACACAGATGAAAACAAAAAATAATACATGTATGTGATGAATGAACAACAAATCTCAAGCTCCTGGACTGGTATAATTGACATGTTAAACTGTAGACATGTGTAAAGTGGTCTATAATAGCTCAAATCGGCAATTTCATAATAGAATAGCATTGTCAAGTTCATTCGGGGATTAAACCTCTATGTAGCCTCAAACACGAGTCAAATAGTTTACGCAATGTTACAAATATGAAAAACATCATAGCTTAAAGCTTAGCAGTCAATTTTAGGTTTATGATAGCCTAAACACGACCCGAGCATGGATAAATGCCCTCGGTATCAGCACATGGGTTCAAACCCCACGCATGCGCGCACCCATAGCACGTAGCTATCACAAATAATTCAGGCAACTAGTGTCTCAACCAAGTTTAAATAAGATGCTTACCTCAAACAAGGAAAAATAATACCAAGCAAGCCAAACTGTACTCTACAAATGCCATCCCGTGCGTCTCAACCTTCAAGCGACTCGAAACTAGCCAAAAGCAACTCAAAAACATCAAATAGTACCCAAGAAAATAATCCCAATCGGTAAAGGTCGAATATTTGCACATTCACTCAAAGTGAACCAAAAAGTCAAACCCGGGCCCGCACCTCGGAACCTGACAAAACTCACATAATCCAACAACCCATTCAATTACAAGTCCAACCATTCTAATTTTACTCAACTCCGACTCTGAATCGATGATCAAACCTCAAAAATTCACTTTATGAAATTTTAGACAAACCCCCAAATTTCTCTTTGAAATTCATAATCCAAATTCCAAGAACGAAGATAGATTCATGAAATATAATTAAAACTAAGTAGAGAACACTTACTCCAATCCATGTGGTGTAAATCTCCTCAAATATCGCCTCTGTCCGAGTTCTATAGCTCCAAATATGGTTAAATGACTCTAATCCTCGAGATGCGAGTTAATCGAGTCTGCCAAGTTATTTTCGCATTTGCGAACAAAAGGCTGCTTCTGCGACAACTATCCCTCTTCTGCAGAAAGCATTGGAGGCCCATCCATTCGCACCTGCGGACAAGGTCCCGCATCTGCGCAATTGCAGGTACGATATCAACCCACGCTTCTTCACGCCTTTCGCTTCTGCGCTCCAAGCCGCCGCACCTACGCCATCTTAGATGTAATGATTCCTTCGCATACAGGGACTCCTGCTCCAGGATCCACTTCCAGTCCTGCGACTCCTTTTTTTCTTTTTCGATTCTGCATCTACGCTCATAGCTCCGCATGTGCGGTCACACAAGAACCCCTGCCAAACTAACATAGCCAAAATGATCTAAAACGATCTGAACCTCGTCTGAAACTCATCCGAGCCCCTCTGGCCCCCGTCCGAATATTCCAACAAGTCTGAAACATAATACGCACCTACTCGAGGCCTCAAATCACACATAAAAACATCAAAACCACGAATCGCACCTCAAATCAAACTTAATGAACTTTTGAACTTTCAACTTCCAAGACTCGTGCCAAACCATATCCAATCAACTCGGAATGAACTCAAATTTTACACACAGGTCCCAAATGACATAATGAATCTAATCCAACTCCCGAAACAAGAATTTGAACCCGATATCATCAAAGTTAACCCTTGATCAAACCTATCAACACGCCAAACCTTAAATTTCCAACTTTTGCCAAATAGTGCCAAAACCTTCTAGAATTATCCAAATGCAAATTTGGGCATACGCCCAAGTCCAAAATCACCATCCAGACCTAATGGAATTATTATAACTCTGATCTAGGGTCAAATACACAAAAGTCAGACTTGGTCGACTCTTCCAACTTAAAGCTTCCTAGTTGAGAATCATTCTTTCAAAGAAATTCTGAATCACCTAAAACAAAATTCGACAATTTACACAAGTCATAATGTAACGACCTGGTCCGTCGTTACGCAGTATACGCATCTATTCCTTTATTTCTATCTTATAGTAGCTCGGTTAGAATGTTCATGAAGTGTTGGGATTGGTTGGTTCGGGTTCGGAGTGAAAATAGAGCGGATTGAGACACTTAGTCTCTAATAAGAGCTTTAAAGTTGGAAAAGTCAACCCCGGAGTTGACTTATTGGTAAACGATATTGGAATGCGGATTTTATGGTTCAGTTAGCTTCGTTAGGTGATTTGGGACTTAGGAGTGTGTTCAGAATATTTTTAGGATGCCCGGTGTAGAATTAGGCTTGAATTGGCAAGTTAGCATTTTGGCGAATTCTGGTTGATAGGAGAGATTTTGATCCGAGGGTCATAATGGGATTCCAAGAGTTGATGTAGCTTCGTTAGGTCATTTTGGACTTGCCCGCAAAATTTCAGGTCATTCGGAGATGGTTTGGTTGGATTTTTTATCAAATGCGTGTTTCAGAAGTTTTTTGGAAATCATAGGCTTGAATTGGATGAGAATTTATGGTTATGATGTTGTTTTTGGTGTTTTAATGGCTCGACTAAGTTTGAATAACCATGTTTGATATGTTGGTATGTTTGGTTGGGGTCCTGAGGGGCTCGGGTTTGATTTTGGACGTTAAACGGAGAAAAGTGGAGCTTGAAATGCAGCTGAAGCTGCTACTGCTGGTGCGATCGCACCTACGATGCTTGGGCCGCAGGTGCGGACATCGCAGGCGCGAGGGTTAAGACGCAAGGGCAGAAATAGTCGCAAGGGCGGAAGGAAAATCGCACCTGCGAGGGCCGCAGGTGCGGTCAATATGTCGCCCCTGCGGTACCGCTGTTGCGATAAAAGGCCGGAGGTGCGAAGTCTGGGATTTTAAGTGAGTTCCACAGGTGCGGTCAAAATGGCGCGCCTGCGGAGGCGCAGGTGCGAGAAATGTACCGCTGTTGCGGAAATGCCTGGGCAGAACTATAAAAAGGCAGCCTTCGCGAAATTTGTCTTCTTTCACCATTTTTACACACGGGTTGGAGGTTTTGAAGGCATTTGAAGAGGGATTTCGTTGTTTCTTCAAGGAGGTAAGTTTCTTGGACTCAAAACTCATTATATTGTGCATCAAGAACGATTTTAGGTTGAAATCATGGGTAAAAACAGTAGAAAAATGGTGGTTAGGGCTTGGGTTTAAGAGAGGAAGAATGGGAGAATTGGAGGACCATTTGAGGTCCGATTTTCATTTCCTTGGTATGGTTAGACTCGGGAAGGGACAAGGGACCTAGTGTTGTGAAAATTTCTGACTTTCGAGACGTGGGCCCGAGGGCCGGGTTTTGACCGAATTCGGGATTTTGGTATTTTTGCTAAATTTTGATTTGGGGATTGTTCCTTAGCACATTGTGACGCTATGTAATTGATTATTGATAGATTTGGAGCATTTGGAGGCCGATTCTCGAGGAAAGGGCCAGGCGGAGTAGAGTTGAGCCGGTTTCGAGGTAAGTAACGGCTTCAACCTTGGAACTGAGGGGTTCAAAACCCCAATGTACATGCTAATTGATGATAGTTACTATGATACACTCGCCAAGTGACGGGCATATGGGTGTTGGTTGAATTGTTGTGGCCCGGCTTATCCCCAGGCACGGTTTAACTGTTATTCCATTGATATCGGTACTGTGAACGCCATTTATGCGTAGAAACAAAAAGAAACATAACAAGTATAAATGATAAGACTTTATGTCTATATGTGGAGACCGGAAAGGGTCTGTCACTACCGCTTTGATTGCGAACTTTACTTGTGCATACTCAGTCTTGTTATTATACATGTATTCGTAAGTCTCAGAATTCATTTATTTATCATGCATCGCCATTGTTTGGGCTGTTACATAATGAGAGTATTGTGAGGAGACTGGAAATTCTGACTGAGTATGGTCCTAAAGCCAAATGATGAGATGATATACCCTTCGTGGGTTCGATATATATATATATAGCACTTGGGCCATATCCTTGGCGGCCCCTCCGGAGTCTTTACACTCCCAGTGAGCGCACAGTTATTGAGGGATGGATTTCCCTGGACATGGATTTGTCCGAGATATGACATATAGAGGGATGGATTTCCCTGGCACAGATACTGTTTATGAGATATGGAGGGATGGATTTCCCTGGTACAGATTATGGATGAGTATGATATCCCGGAGATGGATTTCTCCGAAAGGCTGAATTGGCCTGCTCCCTCGGTACTTAGTGACTGAGTCACCACGTCGTACATGTTACGGGATGGATTTCCCTGGGCCAATGGCCAATTATGTGTACCGAGAGGACTACCTGTGAGAGTTGCATGATACATACATGGCATTTAATTGTTATTTAGGGATATGGTCACTGATATACTCGGTTATTCCTGAAATATTCATTATTTGAACTGTGAGTTACGGAGGTTGAGTTCGTCACTACCTCCTCAGACCGTAGGTTGTTTTCGTTACTTACCTGCACACTGTGTGTGCAGATCTAGGTGCACCAAGATTTGACGCGGAGCGGTGATAGCAGCCATTCTCTCGGAGTCGACGAGGTAGCAGCTGGCGTTCGTTGTCCCGTCCCTCTTTTCCCTATTCTNGAGCCAATGATGAGTAAATTTCTCTAGTAAATGAATTGAGTATTGTTGTAACGGTTGGCTAGACTAGTTCCACGACAGGCGCCATCATAACCCGAAAACGGGTCGTGACACATAATACATCATACGAAGCTACTCAAGACTTCAAATAGCTTAACGGAATGCAACTGCTCAAAATGACCGGTCGGGTTGTTACCCTCCCCCCCCCCCCCCCCCACTTATATGTACGTTCGTCCTCGAACGTGCTCAGAGTCGTTCCAATGCCATCAAGTCGATGTGTAACCTTACCAAGCACATTTCCAGGGGTGATCTCGCGTCACCCTATTCCATATAAGCAAGACAACACAACATAACTGAAGATCAGTACTTCACCCTTATTCCGTTAACCTTAGAACCAAATTTCCAACATCCGAAATTACTTACACGACCCCGAATATCGCATCTACATATTGTATAACTGTGAACAACATACATCAAGCCATTACCATAACCCAGGATGTAATCACATGATATACCACATAACTCGCATACTCGTAGCATTAATTCTTGATCACAATATCTTCTTAAATAAACCCAATGTCGGTATTAAACCTCATATAAAATAAAACCTTATTCAAAACATTCGTACACTGTCGATGATGGAAGAAACACGCAGAAACTCATATCCACTCATTAGATCGACAAGTCATGGAGCTCTCCTTCCTAACCAGAACCATAGCCAAAGTTTAAGCCGGCTATCAATATTATTCCAAACATAATGTAATCAAATCCGATAGTATCCATTTTAGGTCCAATGACCTCATCTTATCAAACAAAACTATTCTATCGACATGCCATACCAATATAACCTAAAGGTATGAACCGTGAAATCCGTGCACCAATAAGGAACAATTGAATGCACTCAAACATGGGAAATGACTCAAATGAGAAATTGTCCTGCAAGCTTAATAAGTACCACCATAAACTAAATGCTATGAACCCATCACACATAGTAGAATCAAAACACACGAATCTACCACAAAGGATCATATCCCAACGTAACCCCAGTGCAATGTGTGGCCCTATCCAAACACCAATCCATATGAAATACCTCAAACCATAATGCTCAAATACGCAATTCGATATCAAGTCCACGAAGTGCATGACCATAACCATGGAGAATCAAGTAACACAAAATACCACAACATGGAAAGACCATATCCAAGGCGCAATCAACCATTCCACACCCCAATCACCATCTCGCTAGAATCCCGCCACTAAGCCCAAGCAGAACTGCACCATGTGTGCACATAAAAAACGAATCACAACCCCTCGTAGCATAGAAGAGTAACACATAGAACGTATCAATGCACAAACATGCTCAACTCTAACTGAGTGACTCACCCTTATAACTAACAGTTCTGAGTCAACATATCCGACCCAGTGTAGAATACAATCCTCCTCGGGCCTACTAATGGGAACTTAATTCAACATCAGTCATCAACAAATGGATAAATAGTCGTCCAAAAGTACTCAATGATCTAACCAAACACGTACTACTATCTGGATAAATTTGGCCACCATAGTCTGTAGCCCCAAAACAATATGTTTCTGAGTACTTCCAGTCTCCAAATCCATAGAAACATGAATTACCATAGCCGATCCCAACTCCAGTACTTGAATGAATAACACTTCTCTTATACATAATCATCCCCACGAGAAATATTTCTATAATTATTCCATGCTACGTAGCAAAATCTGAACATCAACAGCCGATCAACCAGGCAAGTACCACAATACCAATGACGCATCCATAAGCCAAAGCACAATGCGCCTTCTGAAATAAGCACCCTTCTCAGGAAATACCAAGTGGTAATAGCATTCATCTAGTCCTCTGATTGTCCATAATGTCTAAGAATTCATGACCTTCCCTTAAAAACTGAACTGTGACCTTGCACATGCAAATCTCAATCCCTCACAACACACTGCATCTATCATGCCATTATATGAAAACATTGTAACTTAGTTGTTAACTCTGAGTCAAAAGCAGAAGACATACTCAATTAGCAAGGAACCTTTCACTTGATCCCATCGAACAAAAAATCATAATACGCTATAAGCTCCTCACGCCGGTAGGAAATATCCATCTCAAACTGTGGTATAAACCATCGAGTACTCTTCGAAACCTATTTGCACATAACCAAGTCATCAGAACTAAATCTCTCTAACTCGACCAAGCCACACAGGTCGCCAAACCCAAGAGTATTGCCACAAAACACCTGCAAAGACTCACCACATCATAAGTACCCAAAGAACCGATCATATCCATTACTGTGTTGATCTAACCTACTACCAAGTTGTCCTATTTCTCCGAGTTCCTTCCAAATTACCCTCAAGTTGACGCTTATCCTTGCCAAAACACCATGATCCTTACCCAAAGCTCACCGCAAGAGATCCTAGGATAAAAACACACCTCCCTAAGGCCCATAAGCCGTTGTGTTCCTCTTAAGCACCCCAAAAGTACAACAACCGAGACACTCAATCTGAAGAGACCTTTTGTGAATCTAAAATCGTTTCCTTCACCTTCCTGACACTGAAATGTAGAATCCTTAATGTTATAGAAATATTGCATGTCCCTTCACCATCCAATATAAATCTCAGATTCTAGCCATATACAAAACTGAAATATTCTAAATTCGCTACATATAAATCTTTAATCCATTAGAACCTTCTCGGGAGTCATCAACTTTGCTCAAGTCTCAATTGCACAGCCCAAATGGGTCAAATGACTTGTGCCCCATTAGCGCGACAACACCTAAATAACCCGGCTTAACGCGACCGATCAAATTTCCTACTCCATGCACACTACATCCTTCACGAATAACAACTCAATCATTCCATGATTCCCATATACCCATAAAGTGTAATACTTTATGCATCAAGAAATTTCCTTCATTAAGTCACCCTCAAACCAGCCTCTGCAAGTCATAGCCGATCCATAAGTATGCCTCAGACCGAAATCAATACAACAAATAACCATGCAATCAAATCGTCCATAGCAGACACCCCCACTTGGCTCAAGGACATAGATCAAAACACTCAATAACTTACAATGCCCATACTTTATTACTGCCATAGTACCGCAGTGAGATTCAACTAAATCCTTCATAAGCTCATGTAACACAAACCATATAATACCTCAAATCATCTACTAAGCTTGCATTCATCCTCGTGAGAGTCAGGTAACTTGTCTCAACCAATCAAAGCTCAAAGCGCAACACATATAACCCACTAGTAGAAAAAGAAATCCTCCACACAACACCATAAGGATCACATATCCATAAATTACCCAGCAGGTGATAACCCACCTGCTTAGCCTCAAACTGTTATCTCTTATACCCTTTCACACCCACAACTACTATGCAATCACTTAATCTTCCTGAGTCTGAACTCATCAATAGGACATACGAATCTACTTTGTTCCACAAATAAATGACATAAAAGTTCCCTCAACACGATCATAACTTGAGATTGTAGAACACATCAAGACACAATCTAAGCATCCAATAGTACTTTCCACATCCCATGCAAGCTATTCTCCCCACATCCAAACCATCTGAACGCATACCGCATTTGTATCGGTAAAAAAGAGCTTCACACGTGTAATAAGACGTGATAACTCAACCAGTTACGTGGAGCAATGAAAACATGACAACGGGACAGGCTTCTATAAAGAGGTACGGGCCAAAGAGGCATGGCACAATATACCTACAGGGTAATCAACTACGGGAAACTCAACCTGATTGAAACAAGGAAGATACATCAGGTCATGGATCCACGACATGAAAGCGGTACCATCTACCCTACATCAAGTAATTAAATTCCCTTATGAATGGGGAATCCAACAGATTAGAGGTGATCAGCAGACCTCTAGAAATATAAATTTTGTGGTGCACTATAACAAAAAAGTAGAGACGGAAGAATCAAAAGATAGAGAAATCTCAAATGTAGAAGCTGCCGACAAAACAGGTATGGAAGCAATTATTGCTCAAACAGTTACAGAAGAAGTTATTGTCCAAACAGGTACGAAAGAAGATAGTCACGAGAAGGTGAACCAAGTCACCACGGAAGATGCATTAAACCACACAGACGTAGATTCGAGATCGGGCGTCATTCAAGAACTGTAGGAAGATAAGCACATCAAAAAAACCACGGAAGAGCTCGAAGTTCTTCCATTGGTTGAACAAAAACCTGAACAGAAAGTGTATATAGGCACGAGGTTGAGTCCCGGTCGAAGAGGTAAGTTAATTCATTATTTAAAGGCTAATGCAGATTGCTTTGTGTGGTCTCATTCAAATATGATAGGTATCCCACCAAAAGTGATGACTCATAGACTAAATGAAGATCCATCCTTCGTACCTGTTAAGCAGAAGAAAAGAAAGCAAGGGCAATTCAAGAACCAAGTGATTGATGAAGAGGTACAAAAACTATTGAAAATTGGTTCAATACGTGAGGTAACATATCCTAACTGGTTAGCTAACACTGTGGTAGTGCCTAAAAAGAATGGAAAATGGAGAGAATGCGTAGATTACACTGATTTAAATAAAGCATGCCCCAAAGATTCATTCCCATTACCACATATAGATCAAATGATTGATGCCACCGCAGGACATGAATTGTTAAGCTTTCTAGATGCGTATTCTGGTTATAATCAAATTAAGATGGATCCCTCAGATGATGAAAAAACTTCCTTTATTACAAGCAAGGGGACTTATTGTTACAAAGTCATGCCTTTTGTCTTGAAAATGCGAGAGCCACGTACCAAAGGCTACTAACCAAGATGTTCCAGGAACATCTTGGGGAAGATGATGGAAGTTTACATCGATGACATGCTGGTAAAGTCAACACATGCGGAAGACCATATACACCTCTAATCTGTTGGATTCCCCATTCATAAGGGAATCCAGGAAAATGCATTTTTGGCGTAGAATCAGGGAATTCCAGAAAAGCGCATTTTTCTGGATTCAATGTAGATGGTACCGCTTTCATGTGTTGAATCCAGAAAAATGTGCTTTTGGCGTAGAATCAGGTAAAGTTTTGGGTTTCCTTGTATCAAAGAGAGGAATAGAAGTAAACCCTGCTCAAATTAAAGCTATAGAAGAAATACCTGATATACTTACGAACAAAAAAGAAGTTCAAAGACTAACGGGGAGAATTGTAGCCTTAGGAAGATTTATTTCCAGATCTTCCGAGAAAAGTTTTAAATTTTTTTCAGTTCTCAAGAAGCAAAATCAGTTCGAAAGGACTGAAGAATGTCAACAGGCTCTCAAAGACCTAAAGGCTTATCTATCAAAAAAACCGTTGCTATCAGCACTATCAAGAGATGAATTAAACCTTCGGTGATTAGGGTAGTGTACCTATCAGCACTATCAAGAGATGAAAACTGATCTCTAAGGGCCTGATTATCCCTAGCGAAGGTAAACTCAGCAGGTATGATTTCATCGACTCGGGGTTTGCATAAAGGTTCGTGATGTTCTCTACCTCTAGACGAAGATCTGGAAGCCCTAGCTCTTGAAGAAGTTAAAGACCTAGAAGAAGGAGTGGAAGTAATCTAGGAAGAGGAAGGACCCCTTGAAGGAGTATAACCTAAACTCCTCAACCTACCACCTCTCCGGCTCCGCGTTGGATCAGAAGAGGGAGTCAAATCCTCAACGTTTATCACTCCCTTAGGCTGGTTCGAAGAAGACATATTTACAAAGACAAGGAAAAAAGTTCTTTACAAATAAAGAATGAAAGTTAGAAGTTTTTTGTGAAATTAAAGGAAAGAAAAGGGATATTTATACTCGGAGACAACCGTCAAAAATGGGAAAAAACAATGGTGTGAAAGTCATAATTGAAGGTGTCACTTCGTGACTGATGCAGCCGCAAAAAGCCCTAAAAGGCGCCGAGTAATTTCAGAACCAAACCGGAGGTGACGCGTGGCTTGAGCATTAATGGAAGTGACAAGCGACGCCTACATTCAGAGAGGGATGCAATGTTTCGAGTGAAGCGGCGGCAAAATATTCCCGCCATAAATGCATATCCACTTACCAAATATTAATCGATAAATAAATGGTAAGTGGAGGGACTATCTGTATTGGTAAAAAAGAGCTTCACACGTGTAATAAGACTTGATGACTCAGCCAGTTACGTGGAGCAATGAAAACATGACAACTGGACAGGCTTCTATAAAGAGGTACGGGCCAAAGAGGCACGACACAATATACCTACTGGGTAATCAGCTACGGGAAACTCAACCTGATTGAAACAAGGAAGAGACACGGTCAGAATGAATCCAGACAGAGCTACGGGCAGATTCAAAGATTTTCAATTAATGATCCACACGTTACACAACCTTCACGCAACAGCTACGGTTATTCTTTGTAACGTTACATTAATGTAATAATTAGTCATTAATGAGCGATCATTGTAAGAGGTAGACGTTATATTAAGGAATTCTCTATATAAGGGAATAAAATATAACTTGTAAAGGGCATCCGCACTGCGAACATAATACACTTTACTTTTCCGTGCATCTTATTATTGTCTAGTTACTTACTCATTCGTAATTATCATTATTTCCTTGATTATCAGAAACCCGTGTTCATCCTAAAAATATCTTTTGTTAAAGGATCTAATTCATTGGTTAAACAGAAGTCACGTCATAGTCATCACTTATCCATCTAACTACTCACCGAGCCATAAATTCCACTTATAGGGAAACTACCAAGCATATAAGTCCAAAGTACATGCTCACACAACTGAAACTACCGAGCCTAAGCTGCGGTCTAAACCTGGCCTCAAGTCCTCTAGGCTAGCCCGTCACAAAAAAAAAAAAACCATCCCCTACCTTATCCATAGAATCACAAGCCGTCGATGTGCAGCTGATACCGAGCACTCACATGCGCATACGAG
Source organism: Nicotiana undulata (assembly GCA_005239495.1). Lineage (NCBI taxonomy): Eukaryota > Viridiplantae > Streptophyta > Magnoliopsida > Solanales > Solanaceae > Nicotiana > Nicotiana undulata. Next base: position 78,410 of record ML257556.1, read on the forward strand.
TGAATGGAAGGAATTTAATGAGATACGCTTCAAGATGAATCAATTCCGCATGATAAGGAAAGAAAGATGGGAAGTTTATCCTAAATGCCATATAACCTCTTGAAGATAGGTATGGACATCATTATATCGATCCGCAGGGCTCTACTAGACACTAGCTCATGACTCGTATAACCTATGAACCTAGAGCTCCGATACCAACTTATCACGAACCAAAATCCAACTAGTCGAGATGGTTCCTAACCAAACCCGCTAGGTAAGCCAAATAACAATAAAACATAACATAATGATAATGGTAAGAGTCAAAAAGGAAATAACTAATTTTTATGACAGAATACATAAGTGGGCCCTTAAACTTGGCTTTTTTGTCATTTGGACACCTAAACATAGGGTTGTTCCTATCAGGCACTCTAACTAAATCTCATATGTACCAATTAAACACTATCCAGATTGTCCGCGAACAGTTGCCTCTTAACACCCTAAATTTACCAACAAATTGTTCGACATAATTAAAATCTTTCAGTTAATAAATTTCACCCCCAAAATAAATTGAAACTCATTTCATAAGATGGAAAACCCAATTATCCAAACCCGATCCCTCTCTTCTTCAAATATTTTTACTCTGCTCAATAAACCAGTTACCTTTTTAGGTTTCTTAAGAATTTTATCGTCATACCCCCTGAAAAACTTGCAAGCAACTTCGCCTTCGATTTTGCCAAGAAAAAAATGACGATATGGGTATAAGGAATCCATGAAATAATAATTCGGCAGCAGTCGCACAATAACATAAAACTTCTCTTAAAGAATATGACTTTGATTTGTTCGACATTATGAGTGAGTGAAGAAGCTAATACCCACGTCAATGAGTGACCTTCAAAGGAGCAACCACAAACACTTCAAGATGTGAAGAAGATGAGACTCAATTCAAGAGAGTTTCAAAGGAGTGAGTTTTATATTCAAAAAGGGCAAACAAATTAAGAGAAATCGACAGGTTCGGTCTAAGGGGACGAATAAGAGAAATAGAAGAACGGGGATAAAAGTTAGAGCTTTAATAGGAATAATATATTAGGATATATAAAATAATCATAATATGGAGTATAATAATAATAATAATAATGATAATAATAATAATAATAATAATAATAATAATAATAATAATAATAAATCAGCAAGTTTTTCTCGCCACGCGCCCTTTCCTTTTACAGTGTTTAATTGGCACATATGGGGTTTAATTGAAGTGCCTGATAGGAACAATTCTATGTTTAGGTGTCCAAGTGACAAAAATGGCCAAGTTTGTGGGCCCAGTTATGTATTCTGCCAAATTTTATACATCTTCCCAAGTACAAATCATGAGCTTCTAAGACTTAGAGTTTACAAAACTAGTATGAAATAAATACATTATTTCTTTGAAATGTACATAAACAGATTTTAAAATCCTAAGCTATCATGAACGAAAGTCAGCTACAACCGAAATGCAGGCATCTTCAATTCCATATCCCGCCGTACACAATAATTTTAGCTCCAAAAATCTTCACGCAAGGTGCAGAAGTGTAGTATGAGTACAACCGAACCCATGTACTCAGTAAGTATCCTAACTAACCTCAGTGAGGTAAAAGAAGCAGCAACTATGAATGATACTCACCAACACTTGTGCAGTTCATAATTTCAACAAGTATGAAATGGATATATGATCAAATCAGAAAATCTTATTAGTAAAACTACTTTGATGCTCACAATTCTTTATAAAATGTTTATTCTTAGTCACCAATCCAACATATAAGGAAACTATGAAGGTAAATCAGGTAAACAGTCGAGGAAATTTCAAGTAAAGATGAAATACAATCACCAAATATTAGTCTGTTACGAAACGCAATCGGATCCAATAAAAGTACGCCAATACGGCCAATTGTGGCGTGCAACCCGATCTAATAGCAGTAAGCCAATACGGCCAGTTGCGGCGTGCAACCCGATCCAATACCAGTAGCCAGCTCTCCCTGAGCTCACATCAACCAGAATTTTGTCGGTTTCTCACAATCCGTGTGTACACCATCAATAGAGAAACATGATAGGGTGACCTTAGGGGGATGGATCATTATCCACACACAAGCACAACCAATTCAACGTTCTACCAAGACGGCGTGGTCAAAATCTCAATGTGATGGATCCTCCCGGTGTTGTCATAGGCTATATCATGATCCGCTTGGCGTGGTCACATGCATATCATTATAATCCGCTCGGTGTAGTCATCGGCATATCATCACAATCCGCCCTGCGTGGTCATAGGCATAACAACGCAATCCGTCCGGCTGGTCACAGGCATAATAATACAATCCGCCCGGGGTGGTCACGTGCATAACAACACAATCCGCCCGGTGTGGTCACAGGCATTTAGTCCAACCATATCACCCAGGAGCAAACAAACAAGAATACATGTATGTGATGAATGAATAACAAATCTTATGCTCCTGGACTGGTATAAATGACATGCTAAAGTGTCACATACTTCCCCGTTCTTTTCATTTTATGTTTCATTTTTAAATTGTTAATTGTAAGCAGTATTTTAAAAAACGTTTTTGGGGCGGCCCCCAGGGCGAGGCACACTAAAAATGTCCTGAGGCGATGGTGTGGGCGAAAGTCTCAAGAGGCATACGCCTAGCAATTTGGAGCGTGCGCCCGGGCGTTTGAGGCGCGTTTTTGTAGTGAGGCGTAAGCCCGAGAGACTTTTTCAAATTAAAACAAAATTTATTGAATAAGTTCTTCATATAATACCCAAAATTCTCAAAAGTCAACTTGTAATTTCTTAAAAGTTTTAAAAAGGAAATGAAATGTATTAATATAAAAGTCATGACCTTTTTTATTGATTGAAGCTCTAGTTTATAGCATTTCTCAATTCTTTATCTTGTCCACTAGTCTGCTAATATCTCCCAAAAGCAACAAATATTCAATTGTTTTTACAAATACAAAGTGAACTTCATTCTCCTTTATAGCAGCAAATTCAAAGTTCAAATTGCAAGTTAGTCATCTTTTTCGTTCCTCAATGTAGAAAACTTTATTCTTTTCGACTCAAGTTACTTGTGGTTGTAAGTAGCATATAATAAATTATTTTGAGTAGTGTTTTATTAGGATGGAGCACATCTAAATATAAATATACAATTTTACCTATTTATAAATATTTACTGTAACTATATAATTTTATAAAATATTAAATTAAATATTCATGAGGCATATGTAAAATGTTTCGTCTTACCCCACACCTTTTAAAACATCTATTGTAAGGCTGCACGAGAAATGAACAAGGAAGTACCTGGAACTAATATACCACAATCTAATTTCAGAAATCAATAAGTCTATAAAAGGTAGTGAACTCTAAGCAAAAATTGAATGCTTGCATGCAATTTTCAATATCGATCCATATATAATCATTCGATTAAATTACCAGTATCAAAAACTACTTAACTAATTTTGGGAATTCCATATAGTCTGGCTCAAGTATTGAACAAAACTTCAAATTCATTAAAAGGAATCCAAGCTAATAGTAAAAAACTAAGCGAGATTTCCACCACTCACATTCGGTATAGCAATAATTTCATCCCCATCCAGCATCTCTAGCTGTTAATAAGAAAAAGAAACAGTAATTAGACCAAAAATTTATGTGTACACATACCGTTTCCGAATTTATCATTTATGGGTTCTTAGCTCTTAGAAGGACCTGACGTTGATATAAACAATAAAACTCAATTCACAGTCAAAAAAAAAAAAAAAAAAAA
>ML257558.1:0-79770 GCA_005239495.1 Nicotiana undulata
GACGTAACATGAAACCTATTAGGCCAAAAGCTCCATGGAGAGAAACAAAAGTCCACAGACCCCTCAATTGACACCAACGAGTAAAATCTCCTTGTGCTTCAAGACCCCATAGTAACAACAACGAATGTGCTAAACTATTAGCAGGAGTAGAAACCGCGGCAGTTAAGAAATTGCAGCCTTCCAAATAAGAACTGGCCAATCCATGGGTATACCATGAAGTTACAAAGGTTGTACCTGTGAACCAACCCCCTACAGCGAAATAGGCACAAGGAAAGAGCAATAGACCGGACCAGCCTACAAAAACGAAACGGTCCCTCCGTAACCAGTCATCCATAATATCAAATAAATCATTTTCGTCTTTGGTAAACTTACCAAGGGCTATAGTCATAGTGATCCTCCTATTCAACTACTTCGACCATTTCCGAGCACCTCATATCTTTTTCGGGGCGTCCGAAGATTCGATCATTTTTGTATGATTTCTCTTGCACTGCCCTTTCCAATGGGTTTCGAAGATAAAAATCCTTTATTGATTAGCCCATAAACTGACCTAGGTAAATCCATGAACTCCATTGGATTATTCCTTCTGACTAAGCATATGAACCATGAATTGTCCTAATAAGACAATTCAATCAATCCTTTGTTTTGAAAGAACTCTTCAAGGACCAAGCGATCCCTTTCCTTCATACTTCATATAAATAAATCTNTGAAGATTCTATTAATAATGGACTTGCTAGTTCTTTTTCTATCTATGAAGTAGGACAAGTGTCCTACCTAATTCAATGCTAGGTAACCAAGTTAGTATCCTAGCGGAGCTCTTGAAGGGGGAAACATCCTAATGGATGAGTATGAGCATGTTATACATCTCATATTAGACCCCCAGAAAAAAAAAATAGCTAAAAAAAGCGTGCTTCCTTTATCATATATATGAGATGGGCGGGCCTTTTTAAGCAAAAGGTGATCCACTATCGGTTATAGTATTCTTGACATATCAAGTCAAGAGGGCGAGGCTCCTAGCAATGGGGGGAAAGGGGAGTGGTTAAGCGGGATCCTTTCACTTGACTGGTTAGTTAGGAGTGATCTTTTTTCGCACATCTCCACTCTTTTTCTCTTTCAAACTAGGAGGATTGGCATTTGGCCAAGATGTGATCTATCTCTTTCCTTGGTTGTAGTGGAACTTTGGTTTTATTTAGCGAGGAACCGTTTCACTCGGCGTCGAATGATCAAAGCTAAAAGCTTTAGGCATCTTTTGAGCATGTTCAGCTTCCAAAATTCCTGGAGTCCTACGCTACGGCATTATCACAGAAAGAAAACATGGCTAGTAGATAACTATTTTGTTATTGTAGAAAGCGATCAGTTCTTTTGATCTTGTTCGGGCTTGGAAAAGCTTCCTTTTTCAATTCCAGAAGTTACGGAGCCTATGTAGAAGAAGCTGTAGAAGAGCACCACCACGGTTCAGGTCCCGACACATGGGGGATTAATTAAGCTGCGAGGATCGTGAATCAAGGGAAGGGAAGAATGAGACCATAATTTGGAAGTCGCCCCCGACCGAGACCTAGATGGCAACCTAACCGAGTACGTCATAATTGAGAAAGGGAAGACCCACCCCCCCAGAGCCAGAACACAGGCGCCGACCTCTCCGCCACCAGCACAAGTGAATAAGAAAAGATCACGTCGCCAAAGGTGGCGGTATCACCGTCTACAGGTCGAGTCATGAGATCTAAAGTGCAAATACTCGACGCCGTGAATCAAGAAATTCGGGTGATATACATACGAAGGCGTTGGTCCATCGGTGCCTTAGGGGAAATCATCTGCGCCAGTGTAAAAAAAGAAATTCAACATTTTTACAGTATCGAGGAGAAGGAAAGGAAAAGTATGGATTAGTTGAAAGAGCTACTTCTTCGAGCTGAGTAGGGTCGCGCCCCTTCCTTCTTCTAATAAGAGAGAGCGAAAGATGCTAGGCACACTCTTATTTAAACCTTTCCAATCTCTCTTAGCTCCCGACCCAATGGAAATTCTAGTTCTTATTCACTGGAAATGCTTCCTTTACTTCCGCAGGTAATGGAAATGCTGAAGTTTGAGCTTGTGTTTTCTTGTCTTCTCTGCCTTGCCCACTCCACTTTATTTGCTGGAGGGAGGATACGATTGTCGAAGCTGAAGTCCCATTCAATTCATATAATTTCGCTAACTACCCTCTTACTCGCACGCCTACCAACTAGAATGAGGACAGTCAGACTAACCCCAGAAAAGAACTCTCACTCGAGAAAGCGGTCCCCTTTCTGCCTTTCTTGCTTGATTCGTCTTTCATCTCAGTGTCTTATCCGGATTGAATGTATACTATCTCCCTATCGGACTAAGGATTTTGATCGAATATTCCTCTCTCTACCTGAATTCAATCAGTAAGAAAAGAAATATTACATAAAGAGTGAAATTCCATAAAACATGTTCCACAGGGCACCTGTTCAATAAATCAGGACAAAGCGATTGATCCAGTTGAGAGCGTAGCGTAGGAGACAGGTAAGATGACCGTCAACGGACAAAAGCCTCTCATTATTATTATTTCACTTCTATGCTTCAATCAGGCCTATATTCGCATTTGAATGATACCAATCGAGATGGCTTTTTCAGGGACTGGCCTCTTCCATGAGGCAATCCCTGGGATTCAAAAGAGAGAGAAGGAACTTTCTGTGTCCTATGTCGTCATCACTAACCATTCCCCTTCTCTTTGCATTTCTTGATCGGTCGCTTCCTTTCGCTTTCATGCGGAAGGTTCCCCCTACCGGTCTGAAAGAAAGAATGGTTTTTAGATAGAGCGTTGGCTATGGAGCCATTTGCGAAGAAATGGGTTTATGCGCTTTCTTTACTACTATGCTATTTCTCCCGTCTCGGACGTGATTCGTATTTGATGCTCTTATCGGATTGGGTGCTTGATTCCTTAGCTGAGCTAATGATTTAGATGCGGAATCTGAGCTAATGGCTCACTTCACTACCTTAAGCGGAGCTAACTACAGGCCAAAATATACTGCAATCACCCAGACCTTTCTAATACTGAAAACCTGTATACGAAATTTCTTCAGTTGCTTACTCGGCCTAAGCAAGCCTGACCGAACACAGACGAAAGTCGGCCATAGTGATCCGGGAGTCCCGTGTGGAAGGGCTCTCGCTCAACGGATCAAAGGTACAGATTCATTCGTTCCTTTTGAAATCGGGACACGAACTCTCTGAGCATCTTGTTATCCTTCTGTTTGACTTTGAAAAGGTCCAATTTCCTAATCTCGACCTTGATGGCACATGCATACGCTTTTACGAAAAAATCTGCAAGCATAGAAAATGAGTCAATAGAACTAGGAGGTAAGTTGTGATACCATATCATAGCTCCCTTTGACAGGGTTTCGCCAAAAGTTTCAACAAAACAGACTCAACATCATCGTCCTCCAGGTCGTTCCCTTTGATAGCACGTGTATAATACGTTACATGCTCGTTTGGGTCGGTCGTTCAATTGTACTTGACTTTTTCGGGCATATGGAACTTCATGGGGATTTACTTCAAAGCCGCGCTCGAAGAAAAAGGTTTTTGCACAAACTTCCTGGAATTACCCTTCAATATCGGAGGTGCCCCTGGGATTTGATCTACCCTGGAATTATAGGTTTCCAACCTTTTGGCGTTAGCCTCAATCGATTTCTCCCATGATTCTATCCATTTTGTTAGCTCCTAAAGCATCTTTCCGATCTCGGGGTTATCCCCTATTCACGTTCGTTCGACCTTTCTACGACCAGTTCATCCCTGCGGGTGACTTCCCAGGGAGGATCGGGATCAACCCTGCTCGGTGCACGACTTTGATTCTGTAACTGAGTTACCGCCCCATGTTAATCCTACAACATTTCGAAGATCACTCGTAGACTGATCCCGTCTCCTTAAACATTTTGTGTGCTTCGAGTTGCCGATTGGGCTCCACCACGAATGTTATTTTCGAGGTAGGTAGGAAAGTTTGCATCGATAGCCACATGCGAATTAGCGTCAATCGGATTTGCGATTGGAATTCTAGTGGGATCAGCAGGTTCGCTATGTTGTTATTTTCACCTTGGTGACCGGACTCGTTGTCAACATGCAGAGGTGCTGATTGAGCGTTTGACATTTTTGTATTTTAGCCTGGAATCAAAGACACTTCAAAAGGCAAGTGTAAAGCAGTGTGTGTGATGGAGATTTGTATCAAATAACCACTAGTATCCTTAGACCCATGGTAGGCGACAAACTGTTTACCCTCAAAATTGGATAACAATTGAAATTATACGCGGTTTTAAGGATATGTGGTCTGACTTGATACAAAATGAGAAATCAAATTAATATTGAAATTAATGATAAAAAAAGTAAATGTAAACCGCACAAGTTGAACAATATTGGCCTTGAAGGTTGATCACCCTCGAGTCAAAAATGCTACAATCGGTGCCGGAACAGAGTAATGAGATGATAATAATAATTAGAAATGACAGTTTATTTCTTTGGGATGCATGTTACAATATGTTTCAAATAATCAGACCCCCTTCATATAGTAGAGTACAATTCTATATAAGGTAAAAAATCTCATGATTTGCTAATTAATCGGTTTCACTGATACATGTCGAGATTCCCGCTGTGATATCCGACCGATTACGGATATTTGCCTTCCGTTATTTTTGTTCGATGATGTTTTCTCGAGCTAATTCGGAGTCAGAGTTAGTTTCGGGGTCACGGATTCGATAATTTTGAAGACGCATGTTCTAACCATGTGCCTAGGTTCGACGAAACCCAGGGTTGATCTTCAATCCATTATATTTCATTCCTGATCTGTCATGCAATAGGTTAGCTCGGTTTATACCATATATATATATATATATATATCATTGTAACTTGTGTTTCTATTTTTCTTTAAGAATTATGAACTCCAACAAATTTCTAGTCAGGAATGTTGGAATTTGGACTTGCGTTAATTGATTATAGCCTGAAAGGATAGTGACGTGGCCCAAGTGGTGGATAAATAAAAGGCCTAATATTAAATATTTTGTGTGTGGATAAATGAGACCCAATAACTATTGGCATGTGATGGGTAGACATTCTTTATAAATAGAGGTCAACCCCCTTTTCGCTAGCTATTTTAGAAAAACACTAGCGTATTCTGCCTCTTGAATACGTGGTAATGGTAGACGTCCCATCAGTCAAGTTCTCCGGGCTGTGAGAACGCGTAGCTAGCGGATCGTGGAAGTTGGCCTCGGGCTTAATCGCCGGTTGATGTCCTTGTTGAATCCATGGAGTTTAACGGTACGCTTCCTTGAACTCCAACTCTAGATTAATTCCATAATTTTATCTTAATCTCTGCTATAGCTGCAATTTAATAATCTTATAGTTGGTATCAGAGCCACCATAGTTAGAGATTAAGATCAAATATTAATCTTGTTTCAAAAGGAAAAGCCAGAAAAATCGTCGCTTTTCCTGTGTCGACGGCGACGAAACGATATAACTTCGAACTTGTCTGATGTGTTGCGTTTCATAAATTTCGAAACTTAATTTTTTAAATACTGTTTGCAATTGAATCAAACATATAAAAGAAGATGTTGATTTGCTTACAATTTAATGCTTTCTGTGGTGACGAAGCATACTGTTTCAAAGTGGGTGTGAGTTCTTTTTTCTTCCTTTGCTTTGTTATGGCAAGTAAGAATTAAAATAACAAATAAATGTGTTAAGGCAAGTAATTGGGAGGAACGTATGTCATTGTTGGATTATTAAAGGTCAATATTTATATATCTTTTGGTAGTTAGTCATGGCTAAAGCAAAACCAGCATGTGTAAAGAAGAAAAGCAGACGGAGTAGGAACTTCAGGTTTCTGTTGTTGAAGTTTTAGCCTTTGGGGCCTAATCCACCAGCAATTATTATTATTATTATTATTATTATTTCTAAAAGTTTTGCTTAGTATTTAATCCAACAGAGATATATTAATTTTATGTATTTCCTCTGCTACGCCCTTATACGTGGCCTACCCGAAATACTTATACTATCATGAATTTAATGAATTATCATGCCTGTTAAATACTTGGTCAGAGAATGGAATTAAAACAATTAACACAATACTAAAAGCATTGTAGTTAAATGGCTTTTACTTTTATCACATGTATATTATATATTTAAATAAAAATTTATGATTAATAAATACTTTCCACTAAAGTGGTCTATTTATTTGGAGTAATTGGAAATTCTTATAACTTTACACATGTGAAAAATAAATTACATGGATTGAGAATTATGATTAATAGATAGTTTCCACCAAAGTGGTCTGTTTATTTGAGTCATTGAAATATTCTTAATGCACCATGTCTAAATTATCATTTACAAGTGTACATTAGTATTAGAGGTTTACCTTTTGATACTAGTGACGCTAAATTAATTAATGAGAATAGGTATTATGTTTTTCACCCGAAGGATGAAACTTAATATCTTGGATTCTCATGTGTGTGTGTGTGTATATATATATAAAATAAAATAAAAGATAAGGGCAATTTGTTGTAAGAGGAGGTTTTGTGTCTCTTACCTAAAGGAAGGGCACAATTTATGCCTTGCACTCTTGGATAACAAGGGGGAGGTTTTGTATCTCTTGCCTAAAGGTGAGGATGCAATGAATTCCTTGGACTCCTTGATTTTGAAAAGAGGAGACAGTTGCATCTTCTATCCAAAGGAGGGGTGTAATGGATGTCTTTGACTCTTTGATTTAATATATTCCTGCCCATAATTCTATCTAATTTTTGTGTTGTTTGCCTATACAGCTGTTAACAACATGACTACTCAATTGAATTCCATTGAAACTCTGACTAGTAGCAACTACAAGAAGTGGAAACATGATGTTGAAATAGTGTTAGGTCTGATGGACCTGGACTTTTCATTGACTGAACAGAAACCGGCTGAACCTACAACTACTAGTACTGCTGATGAAAAAGCTAAGTATGAGAAATGGATGAAGGCTAACAAATTGAGCCTTATGATCATGAAGAGATCCATTTCTGATCACATAAAAGGTGCAATCAAGGATAATGGAAATGCAAAGAATTTCTTGAGTGCCATTGGACAAATATTCCTAGAATCTGATAAAGCTGAGATAGGTAGCCTGATTGATTCCCTGTCTACCATAAAGTATGACCTTGTAGGTAGTGTATGTGATCATATTATGAAATTGGTTAACATTGCTACCAAACTGAACAATTTAGGTGTAACCATTACCGATGATTTCCTTGTTCACCAATATCTAAGGTCCCTTCCTGAGCAGTTTAATCAGCTTAGGACAACCTATAATGCACAAAAAGTAAAGTGGAGTGTTGATGAGCTTATTATTGTTTGTGTGGTAGAGGAAGGGGGGATCCAAATGAAGAAAGTTGAGGGTGTAGTAATTTTGTTAGTTCATCTAGATCAGTTGATTATCCCTCTTGTAAAAGAAAAGGTGGACCCAAATTTCATAAAAAGAAACATGGTCAGTCTCATCATCCAGGTGGTAATAGTGGTCATACTAATAAGCCTGGTGTTAACCACGGTCAGTCTCATAATCCTCTTGGTCCTCAAGCTGTAATTAAGAAAGAAATCAAGTGCTGGGATTGCAAACAAGTAGGTCATAAAAAATTTGGTTGTCCTCTGAAAAAAGAAATCAGGTAATCTTTTGGCTTGTGTCTGCTTTGAAACTAGTCTTGTTCACGTACCTTTAAATTCTTGGTGGTTGGATAGTGGTGCAACTGTTCATGTTACCAATGACTTGCAGGATCTAGTAAGCAGACGGAAGCCAAAAGAGGATGAAGCCAGTGTTGTTGTGGGAAATGGACTCAAAGCAAAAGTAGAGTTTATAGGGACATCTATTTTACCTTTTAAAAATAATTCTAGTATTCGTTTAGAAAATACTGTTTTTGTACCATCTATGAGACGGAAGTTAGTTTCAGTTTCACTTTTGGACAAAGCTAGTTATTCCTTTCAACAAAATAGTGGCATTATTAAAATTTTCTATGATTTACATGTTGTTGCTGATGCCTTTTTAAGTGATGGTCTATATCACTTGAATATTTTGAATAAAATCTTTTCTACAATGCATGTTGAAAATATTGCCCACAAAAGGTGTGCTATGAATAAAACATCTTACTTGTTATGGCATAGGCGTCTTGGTCATATTTCTAAAGAAAGAATTGAACGGTTGGTAAAGGAAAATATTTTACCTATTCTTGATCCAAAAGATTTTGAAACTTGTGTGGATTGTGTCAAGGGTAAAATGACTGAGGTTAAGAAAAAGGGTTCCACTAGGAGCTCTGAACTCTTAGAAATTATTCATACTGATATTAGTGGACCTTATGTACCTACTTTCACCAATCATAAGTATTTTATTACTTTTATTGATGACTTTTCAAGATACTGTTATATATATCTTTTAAAACAAAAAATTTGAAGCACTTGATAAGTTCAAAATTTACAAGACTGGAGTTGAAAAACAACTTGGGAAGTCCATTAAGATAGTGAGGTCTGACCGTGGTGATGAGTACTATGGAAAATATGATGAGTCTGGTCAATGTATGGAGACTTTTGCTTTATTTTTGCAAGACTGTGGGATAGTAGCACAATATACCATGCCAGGTACTCCTGAACAGAATGGTGTGGCTGAAAGACGGAATCGTACTCTCATAAAAATGGTGAGATATATGATGTCAAGGACTAGGCTACCTGAGTATCTTTGGGGTGAAGCCTTAAAAACAGCTAGCTATATCTTGAATAGAGTTCCTACAAAATCTGTTTTGAAAACTCCTTTGAACTATGGACAACCCGAAAGCCTAGCTTGAATCATTTTCACATTTGGGGATGTCCAGCTGAAGTTCGTATTTATTCACCCACAGAAAAGAAAACTGATCCTAAAACTACCAGTTGTTTCTTCATAGGCTATCCTGATCACTCTAAAGGTTTTAGGTTTTTCTGTCCTGGGCGTGGCACTAGAATCGTTGAGTATATTAATGCAAAATTTCTTGAGCGTGATGTTTGTGATTGTGATTGTTCATGTGGTAAGGAAATTGTATTGAAAGAGAAGGAAGTCATTGTCCCTGTACTTGTTGTACATGAAAAGGTGGTAAACCAACCCATTCATGAGGGGGAGAATCAAGGGAACAATGACGCAGATCCCATAGTTCCTGAATAAGATGTTCACAACGAACCACTCCGCAGGTCACAAAGAGAAAGAAGGTCTGCCATTTCTGATGATTTTATCGTGTATGTGACTGAAAATGTTAGTGATACTGGAGAGTTGACTGATCCTTTATCATATGCTCAAGCTATTTCTTCTTCATATGTTAATAAATGGCGTGAGACAATGAAATATGACATGCGCTCTATGGAACATAATAGAGTGTGGGAATTAGTTGAATTGCATGTAGGCTTTAGGCCTATTGGTTGCAAATGGGTGTTTAAAACTAAAAGATACTCCAAGGGAAAGATAGACCGTTATAAAGCAAGGATGGTTGCTAAGGGTTACACTCAGAAAGAAGCTATTGATTATAAAGAAACTTTCTCTCCCGTTTCATCTAAGGATGCATTTAGAGTTGTGATGGCTCTTGTGGCTCATTTTGATTTAGAGTTGCACCAGATGGATGTTAAAACTGCTTTCCTGAATGGGAGTCTTCTTGAAGAAGTTTACATGGTTCAACCTGAAGGGTTTAAAGAAGCTGGTAAAGAACATCTAGTGTGTAAGCTTAACAAATCTATATATGGGCTTAAACAAGCCTCTAGGCAGTGGTACTTGAAATTTGATAAAATTATTACAAAATTTGGATTTGTGGAGAATAAGCTTGATGAATGCGTTTATCTTAAAATAGCTAATGGTAATTCCATTATTATGGTTCTCTATGTTGATGATATTCTTCTTGCCACAAATGATTTGGGCTTGATGAATGAGACCAAATAATTTTTGTCTAGTTCTTTTGATATGAAAGATCTTGGTGAAGCCTCTTTTGTTCTTGGGATAGAAATTAAAAGAGACAGGTCACGTGTTTTATTGGGTTTATCACAGCGTTCCTACATTGAGAGTGTTCTTAAAACTTTCAATATGGAAGACTGTAGACCTGGTGTTGCACCTGTTGTAAAAGGGGATAAACTTAGTAAAGATCAATGTCCGAAAAATAAAGTTGAAATGAGAATCATGAAAGATGTGTCATATGCAAGTGTTGTTGGTTGTTTAATGTACATACAGGTTTGTACAAGGCCTGATATTACATTTGTTGTTAACATGTTGGGAAGATTTTCTTCTAATCCTGGGTGGGCACATTGGATGGCTGCAAAGAAAGTGATGAGATATCTACAACGCACCAAAGACTTCATGCTTGTATACAAAAAGGTTGATGATCTGGATCTTCTTGTATATTCAGATTCTGATTTTGCATGTTGTCAAGACACCATGAAATCAACTTCTGGGTATATTTTTATGTTGGTTGGAGGTGCTATTTCTTGGAAAAGTGAGAAACAGAGCATTACTGCTACATCTATGATGGAAGCTGAGTTTATTGCTTGTTTTGAGACTGCTTCACATGTTGTCTGGATGAAGAATTTTCTTACTAAATTGGAAATTGTGGATTTTATATCTAAGTCGGTGACTATTTTCTGTGACAATAGTGCAGTCGTGTTCTTCTCTAAGAATAACAAGAGAACAAGAGGCTCTAAGCATGTTAGCCTTAAGTTTCTTAAGGTTAGAGATATGGTAAAAGAAGGTGATATACGTATTGAGCATATTAGCACAGAATCTATGTTGGTTGATCCTGTGACTAAAGGTCTTATGTCTGTTGTGTTTAATGAACATGCTAAAAATATGGGTATTTTAGAGTCTTTTGATGTGCTTTAGTCAGTGGGAGCTATTTTGTAGCTGCTAACTGAGATATTGTTTTTAATAAATTTTAATTTTATGCAAGCTTGTGTTATTTCATATTTGTTTTGCTTATTGACTAACGTGATAGTTTATTTATTTTTTGTTTCCAATTGGACATTGCATAAACTCATGATATCCTTGAGTTTTGCTGCTTGTTGCCTTGATTATCCCGGGTAAGGCACAAGGAAAACCTCCTAAGGTGATATGATTAAAGTGTCATTTAATTTGGAGGCTCCTGAGGTGATATGGTTATTATATCACTTGGAGGATTATTTCTTTCTAAGAGGTGTGACTTTATTCACCTTGATTAGAAAGATAATATGCTTAGCACATATGTCTGATCCATGTTGATGGAAATTCTAGCAAATGTGGTCGTAGATAGAATTCATACCATAAAAATGGTGTGATGCTTGCTATGATTCATTGTTAGTCTTCTCTATTGAAGCTGGATGGATTGTTATATGGGTCATTCATCCTTGGCTATGTGAGTAGTGTGGCCACTGTAGAGTCTACAATCTTTTTTCAAAATGATTTTCTTAAACTCAAAAGTTTTAAAATTGTTTTCTTGTCCTCAATTAACGTTGGCGTCCAAGTGGGAGAATGTTGAAATTTGGACTTACGTTAATTGGTTATAGCCTGAAAGGATAGTGACGTGGCCCAAGTGGTGGATAAATAAAAGGTCTAATATTAAATATTATCTGTGTGGATAAGTGAGACCCAATAACTATTGGCCTGTGATGGGTAGGCACTCTTTATAAATAGAGGCCAACCCCCCTTTCCCTAGCTATTTTAGAAAAACCCTAGCGTATTTTGTCTCTTGAATACGTGGTAACGGTAGACGTCCCATCAATCAAGTTCTCCGGGCTTTGAGAGCGCGTAGCTAGCGGATCGTGGAAGTTGGACTCAGGCTTGATCGCCGGTTGCTGTCCCTGCTGAATCCGTGGAGTTTAACGGTACGCTTTCTTGAACTCCAACTCTAGATTAATTCTATAATTGTGTCTTAATCTCTGATATGGCCGCAATTTAATTATCTTACAAGGAATTGTAGATACTTGTAAGTGTTCAAGATTACCTGAAATATTGTTAAGCCAATTACTCCTTTTACGTTTTATATTGCTATATATAATGGACAATATAAGTTCACATAGTTAATGATCAAATGCAGTAAATAAAAGGAGTCCCCGAATCTAGTTTTGCAATGCCCATAAAAAAGTAAAAACGTTTCTATTTTTTTAGCATAGAATTGCCCCATATGGTTTTTCTGTGGTGGCATTTGGTCCACTAGGGTCCAAACTTTACTAACTAAAGTACTAATTTTCATTTGGAAAAGAAAGAAAAGGAGCCTTCCCCCACTGTCATTTGCTGAAGAGTTGTTAGGTTTGGACTTTGGATCATGCGTTAGTTCATAGTTGATCAGCTCTTCAAGAATTCTCAATGTCTACCTAATGTCACTTGCAATCTACACTAGTATTAATACCAGTAAAATGACATATTTTTGCTAAATAGATAAGATGATTTTTTTCTATTTCCCCAATGATATATATACACTGATCATAATCGAAAACCGGTAGGTCCTTCCAAAAGGCTTTCCTATCAAAAGGTTTTCTTCTATTTGAACTCTCTAATTAAAAAGAAAAGATTTGAATTATCGCATTAATCTCTTGATGGCGTCCAAGTCTAGTTAATTATTTGTCTTAACAAAAGAAAAAAGGAAAGCCATCAGGCAAACAGTGGGTTGAATATGTTGGTACTGTTTGTTGTACATTCTACAAAAAGAAAGTAGAAAGTTCACTGCTTGAATGGTTGGAGTGTGGCTGTAATGATTGTATGTTTCAAACCTTTTCAACGTGAAAACACCAAACGACACCTTTAAACTAAGTACTCTTATCAACCTTTGTCAATTATATTGAATAAATTAAGTAAACGACCCAACGAGAGTCCCTCATTCAGTTTTACCCTACCTTAATCTTTCAAGCATTATCAATTCACAAATATTCCAGTCTTGTATACTGTTGCCAAAACTCTCTTGCATTTGCCTATATCCTCGTACACGAATTCAAAATTTTAGTTATTCTTCTATTATAATGAATATAATAGTCAACACGTGGCAAGTATGCATAGTTACTTGTCACATAGGTCCATTTCAGAACGTCAACCGTAAAATCAGTTAATTAAAAAGAGAATATGTGTGACCGAGATCGGATAATGACATCCCGAAATGACCATACGGAAAGTGCTGATAATGGATATTGGATAGGCGCGAACTCAGGGGACGATAACATTAGTCCATACCCATTGAAAATTCCACACTTTTTGTGTCACTATACCAAATTGGCAACTGAGTTAATATCGTGCATTTCAATTGCCTATCTGAAGAGCTCATCAATAATAATAATACTCTTTCCATTGTTTTTACTATTGCTTCATCGTTCAAGTTTATTACTAAATTAATATATCTTTTGTTCACTGAAATGGACGAAAAATTACGTGTGGCCTCACTTCTAAAAATTTAGTTGGTTAATCTAACAACCCATTTTTAGGTTAAGCAATATTTAAAAGTACAAGTTTTAAAATTAATTATTTTTTTAAAGTTGTGTCCAATAAAATAATGTCTTGCTTTTCTTTTTAATAATATATTACTCCTATATAAGTTGCTCTTATTATTGACAGAGAGACAAAAATCTTTTTCGATGGGCGGGGACTTGTGACGCAACGTCACAATTTGAAGATTAAATGCATTATAAAAAGTCACCATATTTTGTAGCTTTCAGTGATGTATAGAGAACTAATCAAGCCAACTTCCTTTTATTTTCTTGAGAGATTTATACTTTTTTGCTTTTGTAGATAGAAATATTTACAAAAAGGAAAAAAAATAATCAGAAGCTCGTGTGAGGAAAAAAGAAGAAGAAAAGAAAGAGCCCTACGTGCTTCAGTTGTTCATATTTGTTAAATCATCTTCAGGTTACTCTTTACTTGAAAACATTATTACACAAAATCTCATAGCTAGGAGTACATTTATTGTGGCAATTTGCAAGCCCAGTGTTTCGACAACTTTAACATTTGCAAGGAAAAGAAGAAACGAATATGTATGAGTAAAATACATGATATAGCCTAAGCAAATTGCATGAATTATTTTTGTAATGAAGGGGGAATTTATTGAAATGGAGAAATGCAGGCATTGATAAAGTTCATCTCCTTTTCCGCAACCGTGTAGGGGTAAAATCGGGGTAAAGTTTTCCTCAATTTCCTGATGAGAGAACGAAGGGGGTGCACGGTTCGACGTGATTAAAATCAAGGTCAGGAACCCCTCGAATCGAGACCCAGGAAGGATGAACGGCGTATCTGAGATAGGACACGACAAAGCGACGTATCTCGGACCAAGTAGGGCTTCTGAACCTCATGAGATGTTGGTGAATGGTTATGCATTACAAATAGGAGGCCGTAATTTTTGCCCTCAGCCGTATTTTATGGCGCGAATCCCGTTTGGAATCAATTACAAATCAACAATTATCGGAAAAACAAGATTTTTACCTTTTTAAGACGTGTATTAGGACTGAAATTCCTCTACTATAAAGGAAAAGTTTTTCTTTAATTCGACACATGGTAACACGCAATTCAATCAATAAAAGTTTACTTTTGTCCTCTAGATATTGTTCAAGGATTACTCACTTGTTCTTTTCTGCACGTGTGACCGAGCTTGTACCGAGGGTCCAATCGAGGACAAACTCCACTGTTCAATTTAAGATCAGGTTGGTCATTACATTGTGATTGGTTTGATCAATTATTTTGTCTTTAACTCATCTATTTGTTATTTTAGTTATTCGTATTGAATTTAACCACGTATCCTTTATATCGCGTATAAATTTAATTGTTACTCTATTTTAGAGTAAGCAATTAAGCACCCACCGTAGGGCTAAGAATAATAGTGGTGATTTGATATGAATCTCCATAACGCACCATATTTTACGCTTGTTCTTTTAAATCTTAAATTCCAGGCCAACGTAAGAATGTCAAACTATCAGTCTGCTCACTTCACGACGAAAATAACAATGTGGTGCCTAGTAATGATGTGCTTCCTGTCAATCTCAATGGTGTCTCAGCTGCCGACCTAATCGAAGCTAACTCGCAGGTGGCCATCAACATCAATTTTCCAACTGATCCCGAAAACAGTGTTCGCGGCGGACCCCAGCCAACGGTCCGATAAGCGCTCGAGTATGAAGGTGACAGAGTGAGCCTACGATTGATTTTTGAAATGTTACAAGCTCAACAAGTGGCAATAGCACAACTGCAAAACCAAAGTCACGTCCCTAACAGGGTCGAGCCCGAACAATCCCGATAAAATACTCGGAGAAACGAACAAGTTGATGTGAGACCGGGTGAAGTCGAGCCCGGAGAAACTTCAGAGGAAATGAAGATGCTCGAAGTATTAACAAAACGGGTGGAGTCAGTCGAGAAAAGGATTGAGGCTAACGACACGAAATTGGAAACATACAACTCCAGGGTCGATCAGATTCCGAGGGCGCCTCTGATATTGAAGGGACCAGATTTAAAATAGTTTTTCTAGAAACCCTTCCCCTCGAGTGCGGAACCAAAGCCGATCTCCAAAAGGTTTCTAATGTGCGACATTCCCAAGTATAACGGGACCGCGAATCCAAATGAGCATGTAACCTCATATATATACGCAACCAAGGGGTACGACTTTGAAGATTAGAGTCATTGATTATGAGCCATGGCCAGTCCGAAATCGATATCATCCATACAATACGGATCAGAGGGGAAACGGATCCGGGCGCCACCTAACTAGGAACGAGAAGAGAAGTGATCGAGGGCCGAATGAGCAAGAGCAGTTTTGATAGATCGCTCGGGAGTAGGCAAGCACCAAGATTATTAGAATACAATTTTAACGTGGACGCTACAAACATCGTGTTAGCCATAGGGCGCATCAAAGAGACCAAGTGGCCCCGACCATTGCAGTTTGACCATGTCCAAAGAGATCCTAATTTGATATGTATGTATCACAACTAGGGGTGTTCATGGTTCGGTTTGGATCGATTTTTCCCTAAAAAGAAACCAAACCAAGTAGGTCGATTTTTGAAATATTAGAACCAAACCAAACCAATTAAGTCGGTTTTTTCTCGATTCGGTTTATGTCGATTTTTCAGTTTTTTCGGTTATTTGTCATTTTTTCTTAAATATAGACATACACTACCAAGCACATATTCCGGGGACCAAATTTTCAACGTAACATTATCAAATCAATTGCCCTTCGAGAAATCTATTATTTACTATAATATATTGATGATAATTGAATCAAATAGTGATGAATAATTTAAGGACTCAATTAAAAATATTTTTTTTAAAACATGAAATGGAGTCTTACACTTAACAGAAGAAAATTACCAATCAAACTAGAATATAAAGGTAAAGAATTGTACTAAAAGTGCATACGATTAACATTCACCATAAATTTTGAAACTTTGTATAAAAATATACATATATATAGGTGTAATAACAAATTTGAAATAGTTATTCCTATAGTTGGTTTGGTTCGGTTATTTTTTGATTAAAACCAAAACCAAACCAAATTTGATCTGTTTTTAAAATTCAAAACCAAAACCAAACCAATCAAAAAAGTATCGGATTTTTTGGTCGGTTTGGTTTGGTTTTCGGTTTTTCAGGTTTTTATGAACACCCCTAATCACAACACTCACATTCATAGCACCAAATATTGCTGACAGATACGAGAAGAAGTTGCTCGATTGTTCAACAATGGTCACCTTCGAGAATTCCCAAGTGAGCGAGCCAAAACCCACTTCAGAAACAGGGATGTCAATAAAGAGGTCGAACAAAAGGAGCCTCAGTACGTGATCAACATGATTATTGGGGGAGTCAAAGTCCCCCAAGGGCCAATGATAAAACGTGCTAAAGTGTCTATTACGAGAGAAAAATGCACGCACTCGGGATTACGTTCCGGGGGGGAGCTATCTCGTTCAGCGACAAAGATGGCAAGGGCATCACAAAGCCTCACAATAATGCACTGGTAATACCTATAGTTATCAATAAATCTCGGGTTAAACGTATTGATTGATCTAGGTATCTCGGCCAACATCATCAGATCAAGGGTCGTAGAGCATCTGGGTTACAGGATCAAATTGTACCGGTGGTCCACGTATTAAATGGGTTCAATATGGTATGTGAGACTACGAAAGGAGAAATAACTTTATCGGTAAACACTGCCAGGACAACCCAAGAAACAAAGTTCTATGTGATCGAAGGGAATATGAGGTACAGCGCTTTATTTGGAAGGCCATGGGTCCACAACATGAGGGCGGTACCTTCGACCTTACACCAGGTGCTGAAATTTCCCACACCAGGGGAGTCAAAATTGTCTATGGAGAATAGTCGGTCGCAAGGGAAACGTTTGATGTCCATGAAGTGATCACGGTTCTCCCAGTATCAACATCGAGAAGCGATGCGCCAACCCAAAAATAAGAGACTAAATAGCAATCAATGATACCGGCCTCAGTGAACCAGAGAGACGTGAAGAGCAAGGAGAAGACAAGGAGGAAGATTACGGTGTCTTGAATCATTCATAGATCACGATGACACTGACACCACCAGATCAACGGTCGAGGAGCTGGAGCAAGTTATATTAATTGAGCACCTACCAGATCGAAAGATATACCTCGGCACGGGGTTAACCCCCGAGCTTAGGAAAAAACTTATTGATTTTCTTAAAGCTAACACTGATTGTTTTGCTTGATCCCATCTTGACATAACAGGGATCCCACCAGAGGTAACCCCTCACAAGCTGAGATAGGACCCGAAGTTCCATCCGATCAAGCAAAAGAGAAGGCCATAGCCCGAGTTCAAACACGTATTCATCAAGGATGAGGTATCCAAACTTCCAAAAATATGTTCCATCAGGGAAGTTAAATACCTAGATTGGTTAGCTAACGTAGTGGTAGTACCTAAAAAGGAAATAAACTTATAATTTGTGTAGATTATAAGGACCTAAACAAAGAGTGTCCAAAGAATTCTTTCCCTTTGCCTAACATCGATCGAATGATCGACGCAACTGTCGTGCACGAGATACTCAGCTTTCTCGATGCCTACTCTGAGTATAACAAAATTTGGATGGACCCGGACTATCAAGAAAAGACTTGTTTCATAACAAAGTTCGGCACCTACTACTATAATGTAATGTCGTTCGGATTAAAGAACGCTGGTGCCACCTACCAACACCTAGTTTACTGGATGTTCGAAGAACAAATAGGAAATCAATGGAAGTTTATATTGACGTTATGTTGGTCAAGTCCCTACGAGCAGAGGACCGTTTGAAACATTTGCAGGAAACCTTCGACATATTAAGGAAGTACAACATGAAGCTAAACCCAGATAAGTGCGCACTTGGGGTCGATTCGGGCAATTTTCTCAGGTTCATGGTATCTAATCAAGGGATAGAGATCAACCTTGAGAAATAAAGGCCATAGAGGACATCAGCGTATATGACAACATCAAGACAATTCAAAGACTGACCGGGCGGATAGCCACATTGGGCCGGTTCATCTCGAGATCGTAAGATAAGAGACATCGGTTCTTCTCACTATTGAAAAAGAAGAACAATCTTTCTTGGACTCCGGAATTCCAACAAGCTTTGGAAGAACTTAAGAGATACTTGTCGAGCCTCCCTTTGCTAAACACTCTGAAGGCTGATGAACAATTTTATCTTTAGTTGGAGGTTTCTGAGGTGGCGGTAAGTGGTGCCCTAGTTTGGAGGAAGCTGGTACAAAATTTCCTATTTATTATGTTAGTAGAACCCTAGGCGATGCCGAAACAAGGTACCCTAACCTAGAAAAGTTATCTCTCGCCTTACTAAGCGCTTCCAGGAAACTAAAAGCAAACTTTTAATGCAACCCCAAATGTGTCGTGACCTTTTACCCGCTATGGAATGGCATGCATAGGCCCGAGTTCTCAAGCAGCTGGATAAATGGGTCGTAGATATCAGCAGGTACAATATCGAGTACAAACACCTGACTGCCATAAAATCTCAAATTTTGGCAGACTTTGGCCTACTTTACGCTGGCCTTGATACCCGAAGTTGAAAAGGAACTATTTCTCACTTCGAGGGCTAATTTGGGGATCTAGACCCTATTCAGGGACGGTGACTCCAACGCGAAGGAGTTCAGACTCATTGTCGTGTTAATACCGCCCACGGGTAGTGTAATTAGACAGTCTATTAGAATTGTAAAACTTACTAACAATGAAGCCGAGTGCAACTACGATTGCAAGTCTATAACTAGCTAAGAGCCTCAGGGCCGAAGTGATCAAAGCCAAATGTGACTCCCTCCTCGTCGTAAATCAAGTCAACGAAATGTTCAAAGTAAAAGATGAACGGATGCGGAGGTACTTGGACAAATTGCAGGTCACTCTACACCAATTCAAGGAATGGATTCTACAACATGTGCCTTGAGATCAAAATAGCAAGGCCGATGCATTGGCCAACTTGGGATCGTCTGTCAACTCCGATGAATTCAACTCGAGGGTAGTGGTGTAGTTGATGAACTCGATGGTAGAAGAAGGTCACGCTGAAGTAAAATTGACTAGTTTAACTTGGGATTGGAGAAACAAATACATATACTACCTGAAGACAGGAAAATTGCCATCGGATCCCAAGGAATCGAAGGCCCTGCGCACCAAAGCTGCCAAGTTTAGTTTAGCCTAAGGGAAATTGTTCAGAAGGTCCCTCTTCAGACCATTGGCTAGATTCTTAGGTCCGGGAGAGACTGAACACACCATGAGGGAAGTCCACGAGGGCACTTGCCGGAACTATTCGAGGGGAAGAATCCTTGGTTCGAAAGATGATCAGATCCAGCTACTACTGGAATGAAATGGAGAAGGATGCAACTGGATTTGTATAAAAATGCAACGAATGCCAAAGACATACCTGATGATTCATCAATCGGGAGAGGTGATTCACCCGGTTCTGTTGCCACATGTTTCTGTCACCATGGTCGTTTATGAAGTGAGGAATGGATATCGTTGGTCCTTTTCCATGGGCGCCCGGCAAGGCCCAATACATACTACTCATGGACGATTATTTTTCAAATGAGTCGAGGCTCATGCATTCGAGAAGGTCTGGGAGAAGGAAGTCATTGACCTCATCTGGGATCACATAATATGTCGATTTTGGATACAAGCCCAGTTCATTTGTGACAACAACAAACAATTGTCGGCAATAAGGTAAGTAAGTTTTTCGAAGACCATAAGATTAAGAAGATATTATCAACTCCTTACCACCCTAGTGGGAACGGTCAAGCGGAATTGACGAACAAAACTATATCCAAAACCTGAAAAAGAAATTGACCGATTCAAAGAAAGTGGAATGAAATCTTGCTCGAAGTCTTGTGGGCATACCATACGACTTCGAAGTCAAGTAATCGGGGTGACCATGTTCTCTCTAGTCTACGGAGCGGAAGCCTTGATACCAGTTGAGGTAGGGAACCAAGCATCAGGTTCTAGTATGCTATCGAAATGTCAAATGGCGAGGTTATGGCCACGAGCTTGGATTTATTGGACGAAAGGCGAGAAGCCGCCATTATCCAGTTGTCCGCCCAGAAGCAGCGAATAGGGAGGTACTACAACCGAAGATCCAACCTTCGATAAATTCAAATCGGGAATTTGGTGTTGAGAAAACTAACGCTACACACCAAGAATCCAAACGGCGGGAAACTAGGCCCGAATTGGGAAGGACCGTATAGAGTTGTCGGAATAACCTATAAAGGCTCGTATAAACTCGAATCGGGAAACAGTTTCCAACTACCGAACAACTAGAATGTGGCACACTAAAATTGGTACTACTTCTAAGGTAAGAAATAAATTCCCTTTTTAATTCGTTATATTACGGACTAACTTATGCAGGTACTCGACAAAGGCCAAAATGTGCTACCTTAGTTTCAAAGAACGGCCTTAAACCAGAATTGTTGATCGTTTGCACCAAACCAACAGTATCCGAGCCCTCACAAGTTCGACCTCAAATACTGGGGGCCATTACCCCTAGGTTAAGATCTTTAGAAAGGGAAAATTTTATATGTCAAAATACAGGTCTTGGTGGTTAGGATTTATTGTAAGGGTTACACGGTCAAACGAAACGTGCCCATATATCCCTCTTTATCCATGGCACAAGTCTTATGCGCCTCTAATTATGTAATCTACATATAAAACAATGTAAGAAATATTTTCTTCATTCATACTTTATTACTATGCATTTAGCTCTATCAATGCTTCACAACGGATCCTATATCCTAAATCCATAGGCTTGCCCGACCCGGAGACTGTCGTCCCATAAAAATACAGACGGCCCAGACTATCGAATCCCGGAGGCACCCAGCCTATTAGGCACTGCCTGAATATGAAAGGCTACAACCAACGTAAATGGCTCAGAGACATCCGAAGTCCGTACTTAGAAAGTAAGTCTCTTACGTATAATAAAAACCTATTAAAGGGTTACCCTCTGCAAAAACATCGTCATATATGACTAAAACACTTAAACATCTTAAAGGCCTTCGATTTTATCGAAATTTCGAAGTCACGAGTAATCCGGAGTAGCCATCAAAATCGGGCCCCATTCGTACCTCCAAGGAATGGATGCTCTATATTACGTTTGATTCTATGCTAAGGCATTAGAGACGATATAAAATAGCAAACACATGATGAAAAGCAATAACACAATGTTGCCAAAGGGAAAATTTTATATACATGTCTCACAAAACATTTACAAAGGGAACGATAAAACGGCCTCAAAAGAAACAAGGAAGAAAAATATACAAAAAGTGAAACAAAAAGAACTAAGGCATCTATGCATGATCTTCACCGGAGCTCGACTCAGCATCGGAGACTTCGGGACCTTTGGGCTCATAGAGATCATTTGCCTCGGCCTCGAGCATTTTGGTTTCTCGATTTTAGACGACAGGTCAAAACCTGGGGCATGAATCTCCTCGAGGGTCTCCCTCCTGGATAGTCGTTTTACATAATCAGTCTTCATCTTTAAGCGGGATTCGGCTATCTCCATCAGCCTTTTATATGGCCAGAATTTCCTCAACTTCGGAGGAATCAATCGAATTTGCCTCCAATTTGGACTTTAGCGCAGTATATTCCTAGCCAATGGCATCCTGTTCCGAGGCGAGTGAAGCTAGTTGTGACCAGAGTTTGTCATTTAGTCGTGACCACTTGTAGGCTTTGTCCTTTTCCACCCGGATCTGGTCTATCCCTACTATTTGAGCTTGAACTCGAGCTAGCTGATTTCCATTCGGGATCGAAGGAAGATTTCATGGGGGAGCACCAAAACCTGAGAAACAATAAGGTCGTTAGTACATGTTGAAACTAAGTAAAATTCACAAAGGATACAAGGAGTAGATACCTTACCCAATTCAATGCATGTTGCGCCTCGTTGAAGAGGCTCGATGTGCCTACTTCATTCATCTTCGCCTGGTCCTCCTCGATCACCAAGCAACGAAGATAGTTGGCCACACCCACCAGGGCGGACACTAGTTGGGCATTCCGCCGGGATAGTAAGAACGATCGTTCTTTTACAATCGGGATCCACACTCGGGGCAAGGAATTGCCACACTAGCTTTGGGATCGAGCTCGACTCACCTGCCCCCGATTGCACATCCTTTTTTGGGACTTCCAGTTGACCAGGACCGAAATAGTCCACCAACGCGCTCATGTCCATGCCGTCGAAGAACATGTTGAGGTCATCTTCTGCACCTCGTGATGTTTCGTTTGTTTTCTTTATTGACTGGAACCTGTTTGAGCATGGACTCTTTGTGGGACAGTGTTCCGCAATGTCAATGACAGCGGGTACTTCCTTCGGGCTGGAGGGGCTTCTCGGAAGTTTGTGGCCTCCGATTCTCCTTCTAGTTCCCGAGCTAGAGGGGGATCGACCTCTGGGCCACCTTCACCGGTTGCCGCCTGCTCACCCTTGTCGATGGTTGACTCGTGAGAAATGACTCATGATCGTCATCCTCAAGGTAATCCCTGGCTTTGGTGTTCTTTTTGTTTCTTTTTTGGACCCAGGCACCAACCTTTTTCTTCTTCACCACAGTGTCCTGTGAGCTAGAGGATTTCCTTTTTCTCTTCTTTTTCTCCTCCTTTGTGGCAGCTTTGGGCAGTCCGAAGCAGAGGGTTCAACAAGCGAGGACGGGACCTCGTCCTCATCCAATGGTCGAATCCCAATGGTCTTGGGAAAACTTGTGAAAGGGAAAAAAGACTTAGCAAATGTAAAATTATGTAAATGTAACTATTATGGAAGAAAACTCACTAAGGGAACGAAACTCTTCAAGGGAGGATCCGAGACCACCTCGGGAATGTCCACCTCGACATCCATGGTCGGGTTGAAAGTTGAAGGGGCGGTTTGTTGAGGCACGGATTTGGAAGTTTTTGCCATTGGATTCTGGAAAATATGAAGGTTTGAAGAAAAATATGAAGGTTTGAAGATGAGGATGAAGATTTGAAGATGAAGATGAAGATATGAAGGTCTGGTTTGACGATTTGGAGATGAAGATGTGAAGATCTGGAAAGCAATGTATAAAGATTTGAAGGAGTTAGAGTTAAGTGCAGAATTCGAGGGCAAATCAAAGAACTTTGGAATCAAATATTTAAAAAGTGAAAAAGGGGTCGGAGCTTTTATAAAGGAAGGATAATCAATGCGTGACGTTTTGCATTCGAGGACAGTCAACCGGTGGTTGACACATGTCCAAACTTAGAATGACGCAACGGATGGGATGTTCCGTTGACCCGTCAGATTGGTTGTAACATACAAAAGAATGAACCGGGACTAATTTATCGCTTTTTGTCGCTTCAATAAACCTACTCTCCGAAAAATGAGGGGACTATTTGTGTACGGGTAGAATTGGGGCTAAAGTTATCCCCGATTTTTTGATGCGAGAACGAAGGGGAAGCACGACTCGACGTGATTAAAATCAAGGCCAGGAACCCCTTAAATCGAGACCCAAAAAGGATGAAGGACGTATCTGAGATGCACACGGCAAAGTGACGTATCTCGGACCGAGTAGGGCTTCTGAACCTCCAGAGACGCGGTGAACGGTTATGAATGAAAGATAGGGGACGTAATATTCGCCCCCAATCAGATTATACGGCGCGAATCCCGTTCGATATTAATTATAGATCAACAATTACCGAAACACAAGATTTTTACCGTTTTTAAACTTGTAATAGGACTAAAATTCTCCTACTATATAAATGGAAAGTTTTTCTTTAGTTTGATATAGGGTAACATGCAATTCAATCCAATAAAAGTTTGCCTTTTTCTTCTATCTATTGTTCAAGGAATTACTCACTTGTTCTTTTCTGCACACGCGACTGAGCTTGTCCGAGAGTCCAATCAAGGACGAGCTCCACTATTCAATTTAAGATCATGCTTATCATTACATTGTGATTGGTTTGATCATTTATTTTATCTTTAATTCATCTATCTGTTACTCTTAATTATTCATATTGAATTAAACCACGTATCCTTTAAACCGCGTACAAATTTAATTGTTACTCATTTTTTGGTATAAATAGAAATAATACTCAAAAATAAAAGAAAACACAAAGAAGGTAAAGAGGTTCCAAATTTACTCTAAGTAAACAACTAATGAAGAAAAAGGTTTTTGTATAGGGTAAAATATGATATGACACATGGTGGTCTAAAAGGAGGACACGTGGAACCCAAGATGGGGATGGCCGAAGACCGGACGCAGTCGTTTCGCTTGTCACTAGAAAGAATAACTTTCGTAAAGGAGTAACAAATGTTATGCGCCCGGTAGCATTTACTAGGTAATATTCTATAGTATTAAAAGTGACGGTCCATTATAGATAATTTGGCATTTATGTTCGCCGTTACATCTTCATCAATGACCCTCATAATTGGCATTAAAGGAGGGCACAATCCTAGGACCTCCTTCCCTAGACATAGCTATAAATAGTGAGCTGAATTATCATTGTAGAGGACATGAAGTTTTTGGCTAAACTTATACTATATTCTATACAAAGCATAATATAATCTTACTTTCTTGCTTTTTGATCTCATCATTATTGTGCCCGAAAATCCCATTCACGGAATCATCATCTTTGCTATTTCATCTACATTCTAAGGCAAGTATTGTGTATTTTTGCAATTAATTCATTATTTCAGGATCAAATTAATTCACTTGTCTAGAACTCACGTATAAATTCAACTGTACTATTTTACGGGTAAACAGTTTGGCGCCTACCGTGGGGCCTAGAGAGACGTGCAAATAAATTGATCTTTGTATTTTTTACTAATGTCTTTTGATTATTTTGTTTGAGAAAAAAAAATGGCAGAAAACACTATTAACGACACACACAATTCTGAAATTCGAGGGGATTAGCCTCATTCGAGGATTCAATCAGTGACACTCATAGTGAGTGGAATGACGCCAGGCCTGTACATGATATGAGGTACCCTGGACAGGTTCAGGGGACAACTCCCGATGATGTTGATGAGGAGCATGTAGCAGATGCAGTGAGGGTCCTGCAAGACAACATGCAATCACTCTAGGCCATCTCATGCGACATGATCAGGTTATGATGGAACTGAAGCAGGCGCTATTTGGGGCTTCAAATAATGCAAATAGACGAGATCTAATTCCTCTCGTTGTTCCCGCAGACCAAACAACGCAGAGAGTCGACCACAACACTCCCAGGGGTGAAGTTGGCTCCGATGGGCCTGGGGGATCAAATCCGGACTCAACAACGAAAATGAATCATTCATGAATGAGCATTTACGGTTTATGAGGGAAGTAAACGCCTGCATGGACCAAATATCGTGTGCGCCTCAAGTATTGAAAGGCTCGAACTCGAAGAAGTATATTCAATTACCGTACAAGCCGAGTGTGGAACTAAAACCAATCCCGAAGAGGTTCAAAATGCCTGAAATTCCAAAGTATGATGGAACTTCAGACCCACAAGAGCATATTACCACCTACACAACGACGGTAAAAGAAAATGATTTAGCACCTCACGAAATTGTATCTGTGTTACTAAATAAATTTGGAGAAACTCTCACGAGGGGAGCTCTAATGTGGTATTCATTAATACCCGAGCATTCCATAGATTCCTTTGAGATGCTCGTGGATTCTTTCATTAAGGCTAATGCCGAGGCAAAAAAAACAAGCTCGGAAGGCCGACATATTCACTGTCGTACAGGGAGAATCTAAATTATTACGAGAGTTTATTATCTTATTCAAGAAATAAAGAATGATGCTCCCGGCCGTCCCGGATGAATGGGCAGCGAAGCATTCACCAAAGGATTAAATCCAAGAACTTCAGATGCTTCCCAGAAGCTGAAGAAGAGCCTCCTTATGTTTCAAGCAACACTTGGGTAGATGTTCACAACCGGTACGAGTCAAAGATAAGGATCGAAGATGATCAGGTTGGTTCTACATCATCGGCCAAAGGACGAGAAAAGAGTAGAGAAAAATCAAAGGATAACTATGACGTGGGTAGACGTACTTCAAGGGGACGGTTTTTGCCTTATGAGTGGATCGAAGGCCGCGACAGAAGCTTCCGAGTAGCAACCAGGTTCACCGTTGACAAAGGGAACTATTGTGGTTGAAACAATAGATCTCCAAGATAAAGAAATGTCAAGGTCTCGGGATCTTTCTTACCCCAATTTATCGGGATATAACTTCAACGTTAGTGTAGTGGAACTGGTGTCAGCCATGAGAAACATTATAGAGGCACGATTCCCGAGACCTATGAGGTCCAATTCCAACCAGGGGGATCCCAACTTATGGTGCGAATACCATAGGGCGAACGTTCATCGAACATGGGACTGGCGACACCTCCGGGTAGAGGTGGTGACACTATTGAGAATGGTCACCTCCGAGAATTCTTGAGTGATCGAGCTAAGAACAAATGCGGTCACAACAAAGACAACACGGAATCTTCGTAAATAGGATAAGAAAGCCCATGTCAAAGGATAAACATGATCTTCAGTGGGAATGAGATTAACGAAGTCACCTTTTTGGCAGCGAAGAAGACGAAAGTATCAATAACTCATAGTTCCGAGAAGACGATATAAATTTCAAGGAGAAAGACGCAGACCGATTGTTGTTACCACACAACGACGCACTGGTAATTTCTTTAAATATGTTAGATTTTAATATTAAACGTGCTCTAGTGGATCCAGGAAGTTCAGCTAATATCATACAATGGAGAGTATTGGTACAAGCTAAACTCACCGGAAGCATTATTCTTGCAACAAAGCTCCGTGCTGGATTCAACCTTGCGAGCGTGATGACTCGAGGAGAAATCTTTCTGCTCACGAACAATGAGGAGTAATGAAAATGACTCTTTTCGAAGTAGTAGATGTTGATATGGGATATAAAATCATCCTGGGAAGGCCATGGTTACACAATATTAAAGGCAAGCCTTCAACATATCACCAATTGTTGAAGTTTCCAACACCGAAAAAATCAATCAAATAAGAGGCCATCAACCGGCAACGACGGAGATGAATGCAATCTCAGTTTTCGGCATCAAAGGGAAGGAGCTCACGACATAGTAATTATAAGAGTCGACGCATACTGCCGAGTTAGAAGGAGTAAGACCAGTGGCGGAATCATCAGAACAATATCAGCTGCCAAGATATTTCCAAGTTTCGGAAGAGACGGATGCAACGAAGTCCACGGCAGAGGAACTGGATCAAGTGGCATTGTTCGAAGAATTCCTAGAAAAAAGGGACAAAATTTCACCCCGAGATCAGGTTTGGTTTTAAAGAATTCTTTATATTTAATTTGCATGGTCGCACGAGGATATGACAAGTATCCCGACAGAAATAGCCGTGCACAAGCTGAGTTTGGATCCCAACGTACCACCGGTTCAGTTAGGGAGGTAAGATATCCAAACTGTCTATCCAATGTAGTAGTAGTTCCTAAGAAGAAAAATAAATTTTGCATGTGTGTAGACTATAAAGACCTTAATAATGCATGCCCAAAAGACATGCTTTCACTGCCAAATATCAATAAAATGATTGATTCCACGGCCGGGCACGAGTTAATGAGTTTCCTTGATGCTTATTCAGGGTACAACCAAATTAAGATGAACTCAAAATATGAGGAAAAAACTTCATTTATAACAAATTTTGATATATATTATTACAATGTAATGTCGTTCAGGTTGAAAAATGTTGGAGCCATATCAAAGGCTCGTAAATAAGATGTTTGAAAAGAAAATAGGAAAGACCATGGAAGTTTATTTAGACGATATACTCGTTAAGTCTTCGAATGCAGGTGACCACCTTAAGCATTTACAAGAAACATTCTCCATCCTAAGGAAGCATAACATGAAACTTAACCCCGAGAAGTGCTCGTTCGGGGTCAGCTCCGGTAAGTTCCTGGGGTTTCTTGTCTCACAAGGGGAAATTGAGGTAAATCCCCAACAAAATCAAGGCCATATACGATATTCAGGATCAATTTTAAAACGTAAAAGAAGTCCAAAGACTCACAAGAAGGTTAGCAGCTTTGAGCAGGTTTATCTCTCAGTCATTGGAAAAATGTCATCGCTTCTTCACGCTGCTCAAAAAGAAAAATAATTTCGAATGGATACTGGAGTGCCAGTAGGCTTTGAGAGACCTGAAGAAGTACTTATGAAGTCCTTTATTACTCTCAAAACCAAAAGAAGGTGAAATATTGCTAGTCTACCTCGTGGTTTTAAAAGTTGCAGTAAGTGCGGTTTTAGTCCGGGAGGATGAAGGTATGTAATTTCCCATTTATCACGTTAGCAAAATTCTAACAGGAGCAGAAACTCGCTACCCGTATTTGGAAAAACTGGCCTTAGCCCTCGTAGTCGCCGCTCAAAAGTTGAGGCCCTACTTCCAATGCCAACTGATAGTTGTGGTGACCACTTTTCCTTTGCGGAACATCCTCCACAAACCCGAGCCCTCGGGCAGATTGGCCAAGTGGGCCATCAAAATGAGTGAATTTGACATAGAATATAAACCAAGGACTGCAATTAAGTCACAAGTCTTGGCTGACTTCGTGGTCGATTTTAGCCCGGGACTGCTACCTCTGGAAATTAAGGAGGCAGTAATGGTGTCGGAATCGACATCGGGGATTTGGACCTTATTTACCGATGGATATTCTAACGTAAAAGGGTCCGAGCTCGGAATAGTCTTAATCACGCGTTTAGGGAAAACCTTGAGGCAATCCATCTAAACGATCCCTTTAACTAACAATGAAGCAGAGTATGAAGCTTTGATTGCAGGGCTCAATTTGGCCTAGGGACTTGATTACGAGGTTATCGAAATCAAATGTGACTCACAGCTGGTGGTAAATCAGGTCTATGGGATCTTTTATATCAAATAAGAACGTAAGAAACAATACATGGTAAAGGTCCAGGCTCATTTGGCACGATTCTGGGAGTGGTCAATTACTCATATCCCAATGGAGGATAATGTAGAAGTAGATGCAGTAGAAAACTTAGGATCATCGATGGAAATAAAGGGATCTGAGTCCGGAACTGTGGTACAACTGATGAGCCCAGTCCTGGATACGAGTGCTTACTGCAAAGTAAATACATCTAGTCTGGTGTAGGACTGGAGAAATAAAATAATCAACTACCTCGAGCACGGAAAGTTTTGCGACGATCCCAAAGCATCACGGGCATTACGCGCCAAAGTTACACCTTATAGCTTTAAGAAAGTCCATGTGTATAGAAAATCTATCAAAGGCCCGCTGGCCCGGTGCTTAGGAACGTTATAAGCTAATTATATCATGAGAGAAATCTAGGAAGGTATATGCGGCAATCACTCAAACGTAGAGTCTTTGGTGCTGAAGTTGGTACGAGCAGGATATTACTACCCTCCCATGGAACAAGACGCCACATATTTTGTACGAAAATGTGATAAGTGCCAACGTTATGCACAACTAGTACACCAACCGGCAGAACCTTACATTCAGTTTTGTCCCCGTGGTCGTTAATGAAATGGGGGATAAACATCGTAGGACCAGTTTCACCGGCTACCGGAAAGTAAGGTTTCTTTTAATTCTGACTGGTTATTTTTCTAAATGGATGGATGTAGGTTCTTATAAGATGATCGGAGAATGCGAAGTGGTCAATTTTCTATGGGAAAATATAATTTGCAGGTTCGGAGTACCAAAAGAGATAGCATGCGACAATGGGCTAAAGTTCATCGGTGCAAAAGTTAAAAAGTTCCTCAAAGACTTGAAAATAAAGTGGATCGCATCTTCTCCTTATCATCCTAGAGCAACCGGCCAAGCGGAGTCAACAAACAAAGTGATTATTCAAAACCTCAAGAAAAGGCTAGAAGCAGCAAAAGGCAAATGGCACGAAGAATTTCTCGGAACTCTATGGGCCTACCGAACAACGTACAAATCAAGTACATGAGAAACTTATTTTTCCCTTGTGTACGGTGCTAAAGCCCTAATCCCGATAGAAGTGGGCGAACCCACTTTGAGATATTCTCAGACAACTGAAGAATCGAACAAAGAAGCAATGCTAATCAACTTGGAACTGCTCAAGGAACGCAGGGACTTGGCGCATGTAAGATGGAAGCTCAAAAGTAGAGAATGGAGTGATATAATAATCGAAGAGTCAATTTTCACTATTTCAAAGTAGGAGACTTGGTTCTAAGGAAATTAACCCAAAATACTCGTGAACTCAACGCGGGGAAGCTAGGTCCAACGTGGGAAGGTCCCTACCGGATTTCAGCTCTCACTGGGAAAGGTCCATACGAGTTGGAGAACTATAATGGAGACAAGTTGCCCAGCACCTCAAAGATATTATTGATGATGAATATTATTCAAGCGTAAAGTATGTGTTACACTTTTCTTCCCTTCGTTCAGTTTTTGTCCCAATTGGGTTTTTGCTGGCAAGGTTTATAACGAGGCAGTGACAGAAAGCATACTACGAAGACACCAGCAATAATACCTTTGATAGCAAGGCCAACAAACAAGCTTCCACTCGGGAACGGTTAGATATTCTTTGGTTCAATAGCAAAATTCCACTAGGAAGCTAAGTTTGATACCGAACAAACGTTACCCGACCGTTCATGAGCACAAACCGCTAGAGGGATGTTAGGTATTCTTTCGCTCGAAACCATGGATTCCTAAGGGAAAGTAAGGTATGTTTCTGAGTGAAGCATTACCTAGTAATTCATCGGTGGAACCTTCGAACATACAAGACTTCAAGAGTTCCGATTCGCACTTTTTGCATTTGAACACTGGGGAAATGATATGAGGATATGGCAAAAATGACTGCCACGTCAATCGGGGAATGAAAATCCGGAAACTAAATGCCTCATTAGGACCGGGGACTGCGCAGGCAGCCTCATAAAAACAAGTTGTAAGAGATATCCACAAGTAGTGGCTATTTCTTTTCTGTGTAGCAAAATGCTTATATATTTTCTGAAAATGGAAGGAATAAAATGAAATTATTTTGCTTTTATCTTGTTTCTTGTCTGAACGATGAGCTAACTTTGTCATTTGAAAGTTAAACAAGTACTTCAAATGTTAGTTTCATAATGAACAAGAGTCATCCTCTTCAAGAGCACCGTAAACATAAGAGGTCCCTCTCTTATAAAACCTCTCACGTTAAAGGTTGGTTCCGGAAGAATCATTGCTCGGAATCTAAAATGTGATCGGGGAAAAATACACCCCAAGCCGCATACGAAAAGGACGCAAAAAGCAAACTTGCGCAAATACTCATGGAAACCCTCATGTAAAAGGGATAACACTCAAAACAAAAATTATTTGAATAAAAGGCATCCGAGATTACATATAATACAGTGGGAATAGACAACATGCACAGAATACTTGAGCAAGTGCAAAAGTTAAAGACTTGCATGAATATTCAAACGAAAGTAAGACTCAAACAACACTTGAGAAAAAAGCATGTCTTTATTTACAAAGACGCGCTAAAATGATAAAAGTACAAAATGGAAAAAGAAATAAAAATCCAAATTGCATCGCCTCTCAAACAAGGAGGAAGAGAAGTATCTGCATCCCCGGGAGTAGTAGGTGGATCCCCCTATGGCTCGACGTTTTCCCCAGTTTGGTCTTTTCCATCAACGCCTTCTGATCCCTATTCAGTTTACGAAAACATGGAATCGGAACCAGAAGAACCAGGAGCACAAGACTACATAGGGAGTCCTTTTTTTTGCAGCCATTTCAAGCTCTTGGGCCTTAGCAATTTCGGCATCAACGTCAATGATACCAACTTTGTCCTCTTTCAAGGTTTTTCTCCTCATGATATACATGGAATCAGTTTTTTCAACAACGAGGGAAGATGCTCGACGCTTAAGTTCTTCTTTGAGTTGGGTAACCTCGGCAGAAAGGCTTTCCCGGCCGGGCCTAGCAGCTTTAAGGATGACGCCGAGGTCAAGGACAGTTGAACTAAAGAGCATATTATGCTCGATAGTTTTCCTGTACTTCTCTTCTATCTGGGCGTGTTCTTCCCCCACAACAGCAAGCTCTTCACTTTTGGAGTTCAAGGTTGCTTCCAAGTTAATCACTCTATCAGCAGAGGCAACCTCCCGATCGGTTACAGCAAGAACGACGTCCTAACTTCAGCCCATTTTGCCTTGGCTTCATCAAATCAAAACCTCAGCGGCCCAATTTCCTGGCTAAGGGTTACCACTTCTTGATCGCGTTTTTGTAAACGAGCTTCCAAAACAACGGCCTCAGTAGCCTTGGTTTCCAGTTCCGAGAGGCGGAGGTCTGGTCTCATTCCACCAAAAGCTGATCCCGTTCGGAAGTAAGTTCTTCCTTCTCACGAATCAACCTTTGAAGGCCCTCAAAAGCAATAAAGTTGGCCTACAAAACAAGAAGAAGTAAAATTTAGAATACGTTCATACAAAAGTAAAAGGAATAATAAAGGAAGAAAGGAACGTACCGCTGCGACGTTATGCATAACATTGTTCAACAAACACTCTCCCGAGAGTGTCTGAATCTTTTCCTAGTCTTTTTCTTAAGCCAAAGGCTTCAGGTAGTTAGCAAGCTCCATTGGACGTGATAACCGGTTGCACCCGGTAGAGACCGAAAGAGTAATCTTCCTCCTCCTTTGTGGATCTTCAGAAGGGGCAGCATAATTTTTCCCCAAATTCCCGTGAACTAGGGACTGTGGAAGAGGAAAACCTTTTTCATGGTCAGGTGTGAACGATATAGATGGTTTAGCAATCGGTGGTGGAAGAGTGGACGAAGATGGAAGTGATGTAACAATTGCTGGTTTTGGTAAATGTGGAGATGAATCTGATGGAGTCGAAGAGTGAGAAGCATCTACATCAAATGCAGTGTTGGTTGTTGGATGCTCGCCAACAAAGGATGGAAAGGACCCGGTACTAAGACCTGCAGCACCAGTTACAGCAATTGAGGCCCAAAAATGGGAGTTGGCATTTCCTACCAAATCTGATTCTCCCCAAAGTATCGATATATCGTCTTCACTTGGTGAAATTATCTTAACAGATTGAGCATCTTGTTGAGATGATGAGTATCGTCGCCTTCTATGTGAAGAAGATCTCTCATCACTAGCTTTTTCATCAACATCAATCATCACAGTGTCTATGACCGGCCAGGAAGGAGGACCAGTCGTCATCGCTACCGGAGATGGCTCGGAGGCATCAATCTTTGCCCTCTTATTATTTTCCCTAGACGCGGAGGAACGTCTTCTCTTTGTTTGCTTATCCTCCGGTTGGGGACTCCGTAAAGAAGTGTTTGTACCCGAAACAGGCCTAGAGATACTTGTTCGAGTAAGTGTTTCTGAAGTAGCATCGCTGCATCAGCAGGATTAGCCAAAATGTCCTCCTCGGGGACAGCAATAGAACCCGCAGGTAGACCTAATTTCGTGAAAAAGTCAGAAGGGTTCAACCAAGTTCTTCATATACAAAAAATGGAAGCAATGTAAATTTAAATTACCATGATTTTTGGCATTCCACCTGTATTAAGGGCCAGTTCTTTCCACAAATGAGTTTCGGGCGTCGTAACATCCAAAATCTTCTAAAACCACCGGTGGGATCCATCGAGTTGCTGAAACATGAGAAGGGTGAAGAGATGATACGACAATAAAAGAATATATAGTAAAAAGGAATACTATAAAATAACTTACGAGTGCGGTTTCAAGCAACCGGAAAGAATGAATTCGTTGTCAAAATGATGTCGTTGGTAGCAACTGTAATGAACCGTTCCATCCACCCACGATCGTTGTCATCATCCATGCTAGACAGTAAAGCATGGTGTCCACAATTTCAAAGGTTTATCATTCCCCCGCGGAAGATTTTGGGGGAATAGAGATTCATCATATGAGTTAAAATTAGCTCCTTTCCAGTTTCTTGGCACAAACGTCGAAGGCAGGCGATCGTCCTCCACACCGAAAGACTTACCTGTGCCAAACACACCTGGTAGTGAAGGCAAAACTCCGCAATCACGGAATCAGGCTCCCCGCTCAAAGAAAACGTACTCAAAGTGAAGGTATACGTGAAAAAGTATGTAAAACCTTCCTTGGGAAGGGTCACTCACTCTGATATATTAGGAGCAATAATATCCAACTCATGGCAGCGGCAGACCTCCTTCTAAACAGGAATACTGGAAGGACGAATGGAAGTAGGGTACCTACTAACATACCATGTACGTGGGTTAGCAGTAGGGAATTTCTCTTCAAAATCCTTCGAAGTACTAAGTCTACTTGGGATGATAGAAACCGCCGCCGGAGGAACAAAGTCCTCGGTTTTGTTCTTGTTCTTGGAAGAACCAACACGCTTAGAGGAAGAAGCCATTCGAAAAGAAGAAGGAAAATTTTT
The DNA here is from genome assembly GCA_005239495.1 of Nicotiana undulata. Lineage (NCBI taxonomy): Eukaryota > Viridiplantae > Streptophyta > Magnoliopsida > Solanales > Solanaceae > Nicotiana > Nicotiana undulata. The sequence continues at coordinate 34,737 of ML257558.1, forward strand.
TGTGTTTGAAGAGAATTAGAGAAAGGACGGAAAACAAAGATGCAAATCAGAAGCTCAAGAAATCGGGAAACGCAACGAAAAAGAATTTTGCGTATAAGTAAAATTTTGGTAGCTAAAATCAAGGCCATGATTACCTAGATAATCGGCAAAAGTTGTGCTAAATCATGGGATGACGCGTGTTCGGGGCATTAAATGCAGAGAGACGTGCGTCTAATCAACTGTTAGAAACCTTTAGATGGATTTATAGTAATTCCCGCCAAAAAGGTATTTCTACCAACATCCCGGTAACACAAAGTTATGTCACCGAAAAACAGGGGGACTATCTGTATAGGGTAAAATATAATATGACACGTGGTGGTCTAAAAGGATAACACGTGGAACCCAAAATGGGGATGGACAAAGACCGGACGCAGTCGTTCCGCTTGTCAGCAGAAAGGATAACGTTCATAAAGGTGTAGTAAATGTTATGTGCCCGGTAGTAGTTACTAGGGAACATTCTGCAGCATTAAGAGCTTTGTCATTTATGTTCAAGATTACATATTCATCGATGACCTTCATAATTAACATTAAAGAAGGGCACGATCCTACGACCTCCTTCCCTATAGTCAGCTCAATTATCATTGTGGTGGATATGAATTTTTTGGTTAAACTTATATTATATTCTATACAAAGCTTAATATAATCTTACTTTCATGTTTTTTAATCTCATCATTTGTTGTGCCCGAAAACCGTGTTCACGAAATCATCATCTTTGCTATTTAATCTACATTCTAAGTCTAACTATTGTGTATTTATTCAATTACTACATTATTTTAGGATCAAATTAGTTCATTTGGTTAGAAACCACATATAAATTCAATTGTACCGTTTTACGGGTAAACAGTTTTGTATAAGGGTCTTCTCTGTAAATCTATTTTACTTTATATTCGTATAGATTTATTATCAGGATTCCAAATGTAATTTGCCAGCTTTCCAAATTATGTGATTGGGACGCACAAAAGCAAAGCTTAGAATTGTATTTATTGCAAAATATTTGAGGTAGGGTCGTCCTGTATTCCTTTTTTAAAGTTTAAACATAATGTGGAGGGATAGAGGGAAGAGATTAGATAGCTTGTGAAAATGACAATTATAGGTGCATTTCATTTTCATCTTCTTTGCTTTTGCCTTCGGTACGTACACAAAGCCAAATTAAAGTGTCATTTATAAGTTTCTCCAACACCTAGGTTCCATTTTAATGTCTATTTGTTTTGGGGTGTGTGTGGGGGGGAGGGGGGGTTATCCACATAGTGTTTGGGACCAATGACACGACAAAGCAAGACTAATTAAAGGGGAAGACTCTTTACCAAATAGTTTCTCCATTTTTAGGACTCGAACCAGAAACCTCTGATAAAGAATGCAAAGATCTCATCCATCTTATGGTACCACTTTGTGGGTCCACTTCAATCATTTTCTTGTATTATTGATTATATATATTATTTGCCCATAAAACGTTACAATTGAATTTATACGTAATTTCTAGACAAGTGAACTAATTTAATCCTAAAATAATACAATAATTGAAGAAATATACCATACTTAGCATTAGAATGTGGAGGAAACAGCAATAATGATAATTCCGTAAACACGATTTTCGGTCACAGCAATGATGAAATCAAAAAGTAAGAACGTTAAATTATATAAAGCTTTGTATAGAAAATAGTATATGTTTTGCCAGTAAATTCGTCTCCTTTACAATGGTAACTGAGCTTACTATTTATGTTTATGTCTAGGGAAAGAGGTCTTAGGATCGTGCCCTCCTTTAATGTCAATAATGAGGGTCATTGAAGATGTAATGGTGAACATAAATGCCAAATTCTCTGTAACGGACTATTGCTCTTAATGCTGCAGAATATTCCTTAGTAAATGTTACCGGGCTCAGAGTATTTAATACAACTTTATGAACGTTATCCTTTGCGGTGACAAGCAGAGTGGTTGTTTTCAATCCTCAATTATACCATCTTGGATTCCATGTGCCCTCCTTTTAGTCAGCCACGTGTCATATCATATTTATCATATATAGATATCCCCCCTACTTTTCGGTGACATAACTTTGTGTTACTGGAAAATTGGCAGAAAAATAACTCCCTCTGAAGGTCTCTCATAGTTCATTAGGCGCACGTCTCTCCGCATTTAATGCCCTGAACACGCGTCATCCCATAATTTACCACAGTTTTTGCCGTTTATCGAGGAAATCATGCCATGAATTTAGCCGCCAAAATTTTACTTATATGCAACTTTCTTTTCCTTTGTGTTTCACAATTGCTTGAGCTTCTGATTTGCATCCTTGTTTTCCATCCCTTCTCTAATTTTCTTCAAACACAAAATCTTTTCCTTCTTCTTTTCTAATGGCTTCTTCATCTAAACGTGTTGGTTCAATGAAAAGCAAGAACAAACCGAGGATTTTGTTCCTCCAACAGTGGGTTCCATCATCCCAAGAAGGCTTAGTACTTCGAAGCATTTTGAAGAGAAACTTCCTACTGCTAACCCTCGTACATGGGTTGTTAGTAGGTACCCTACTTCCATTCGTCCTTCTAGTATTCCTGCTGTGAAGGAGGACCGCCACTGCCATGAGTTGGATATTATTGCTCCTGATATATCGGAGCAAGTGACCCTTCCCAAGGAAGGTTTTACATACTTTTTCACGTATCTCTTTACTTTGAGTGCATTTTCTTTGAGCGGCGAGCTTGATTCTGTGATTGCGGAGTTTTTCCTTCGCTACCAGGTGTGATTGGAACAAGTAACTCCTTCAGTATGGAGGTAGATCGTCTGCCTTCGACGCTTGTGCCAAGAAACTGGAGAGGAGCTAACCTTAGATCATATGATGAATCTCTAATCCACTAAAATCTTCCGCGGGGGAATGATAAACCTTTGCAAGTGTGGCCACCATGCTTTGCTTTCTAGCATGGATAATGAAAATGACCGTGGGTGAATGGAACGGTTCATTGCAGTTACTACCAACGACATCATTCCAACAAGGGCTTCATCATTTTTGGTTTCCTGGAACCGCACTCAAAAGTTATTTGTATAGTATTCCTTTTAACTAGATATTCTTTTATGGTCGTATCATCTCTTCACCCTTCGCATGTTTCAGCAACTCGATGGATCCCACCGGTGGTGGCAGGTTTGGACCATTGGGTTCAGAAGATTTTGGATGTTACGATGCCCGAAACTCGTTTGTGGAAAGAACTGGCCCTTAAATACGGGTGGAATGCCAAAAAGCATGGTAATTTTAATTTACCTTGCTTCCATTTTTTGTATATGAAGAACTTGGTTGAACCCTTCTGAATTGTTCACGAAATTAGGTCAACTTGCGGGCTCTGTTGTTGTCCCAAGGAAGGACATTTTGGTTGATCCTACTGATGCAACGAGGCAGCTTCAAGAAGCACTTACTCGAACAGGTATCTCTGGGTCTGTTTCAGGTGCAAACACTTCTTTACGGAGTCCCCAGCCGGAGTATAAGCAAACAAAGAGAAGACATTCCTCAGCGGCCTAGTAAAAGAATAATAGGGCAAAGATTGATGCTCTCCGAGCCATCTGCGGCGGCGATGACGACTTGACCTCCTTCCAGGCCGGTCATAGACACTATGATGATTGATTATGATGAAGAAGCTAGTGATAAGGGAGCTTCTCTACATATAAGTCGATCATCCTCATCATCTCAAAAAGATGCTTGACCTGTTAAGATAATTGCACATACTGAAGATGACGTCTCGGCACTTTGGGGAGAATCTAATTTGGTAGAAATTGCCAACTCCTATTTTTGGGTCGCAATTGTTGTAACCGGTGTTGCGGGGCTGAGTATCGGGTCCTTTCCATCTTTGGTTGGCAAGTATCCAACAGCCAACACTGCGTTTGATGCAATTGCTCCTCACTCTTCAACTCCATCAGCTTCATCTCCACCTTCACAACACCAGCAACTGCTACAACACTTCTATATTTGTCTACTCTTCCACCACCGGTTCCTACACCATCTCCATCTGCCACACCTGAACATGAAGAAGGTGTTCCTCTTCCACAGTCCCCAGTTCACGAATATTTGGGGCAAAATTATGATGCCCCTTCTGAAGATCCACAAATGAGGAGGAACATTACACTTTTGGTCTCTACCTGGTGCAATATGTTATCACGGCCAGTGGAGCTTGCTAACTACATGAAGCCTTTGGCTTCAGAAAAAGACTGGGAAAAGATTTATACACTCTCGGGGGAGTATTTGTTGAACAATGTTATGCATAATGCTGTAGCGGTACGTTCCTTTCTTCCTCTATTATTTCTTCCACTTTTGTATGAACGTATTCTAAATCTTACCTCTTCTTGTTTTGTAGGCTAACCTTCTTGCTTCTGAAGGCCTTCCAATGTTGATTCATGATAAGGAAGAACTTACTTCTGAACGGGATCAGCTTTTGGCGGAACGGGGCCAGACTATTCATTGCCTCTCGGAACTGGAAATCAAGGATATTGAGTTTGTTGTTTTGGAAGCTCATTTGCAGCAAAGCGAGTAAGAACTGGTAACCCTTAGCCAAGAAATTAGGTCGTTGAGGGTTATATTTAATGAAGCCAAGGCCAAATGGGCTGAAGTTTAGGACGCCATTCTTGCTGCAACCGATCGTGAGGCTGCCTCTACTGAAAGAGTGATTAACTTATAAGCATCCTTGAACTCCAAAAGTGAAGAGCTTGCTGCTGTGGGGGTGAAGCATGCCCAGTTAGAAGAGAAGTACAGGAAAACTATCGAGCATAATAGGCTCTTTAGTTCAACTGTCCGCGACCTCGACATTAGCCTCAAATCTTCTAGGTCCTCCCGGGAAAGGATTTTATTTCATTCATTCTATATTCAAAAATTACATAAGCATTTTGCTATGCAGAAAAGAAATTGCCATTACTTGTGGCTATCTTGTACAACTTGTTTCTACGGGGCTGGCTGCGTAATCACCGGTCCTGATGATGCATTTTGTTTCCGTATTTTCATTCTCGGTTGATGTGGCATTCATTATTGCGATATTACATAAGCATCCCTCCCAGTGTTTGAATATGAAGAATGCGAATTGGAACACTGGAAGTCTTGTATCTTCGGAGATTCTACCAATAAATTTCTAGGTAATACTTCACTTGGCAACTTATCTTGTTTCCCCTTAGGAATCCATGCTATCGAGTGAAAGAATACCTAACAGTCCTCTAGTAGTTTGTGTTCGTGAAGAGTTGGGTATTCCCTGTTCAGTAGAAAACTTCACTTCCCAGTGGGAGTTTGCTATCGAACCAAAGATTATCTAATCGCCCCCGAGTGAAAGCTTTTTTGTTTGCCTTGCTACCAAAGGTATTATCGTTGTTGTCTTCGCAATATACTTTATGTTGCTGCCTCATTAAAAACCTTGTCAGAAGAACCCAATTGGGACAAAAACTGAATGAAGGGAAAAAGAGTGTGGCACATACTTTCCGTTTGAGTGTTATTAATTAGCAATAATATCTTTTAAGGAGTGCCACGTTCAAGTTGCTTGGCAACTTGTCTCCATTCTAGTTCTCCAACTCGTATGAACCTTTCCTAGTGACAGCTGAAATTTGGTAGGGACCTTCCCATGTTGGACCTAGTTTTCCTGCATTGAGCTCCCGGGTGCTTTGGGTTACTTTCCTTAGAACCAAGTCTCCTACTTTGAAAAAACGGAAGGTGGCTCTTCGATTGTAATATCTCTCCATTTTCTATTTTCGAGTTGCCATTCTTACATGTGCCAAGTCCCTGCGTTCCTCGAGCAGGTCCAAGTTTATTAGAATTTCTTCGTTGTCCGATTCTTCATTTGTCTAAGATTATCTCAAAGTGGGTTCGCCCACTTAAACCGGGGTTAGGGCTTCAGCACCGTACACGAGGGAAAAAGGAGTTTCTCATGTACTTGATTTGGTCGTTGTTCGGTAGGCCCGTAGAACTCCGAGAAATTCTTCGGGCCATTTGCCTTTTGCTACTTCCAACCTTTTCTTGAGGTTTAGAATGGTCACTTTTTTGTTGACTCCGCTGACCGTATACGCTCGGATGATAAGGCAAAGATGTGATCCTCTTTTTTTTCAATTCTATGAGGAACTTTGTAACTTTTGTACCGATGAACTTTGGTCCATTGTCGCATGCTATCTCTTCTGGTATTCCGAACCTACAAACTATATTTTTCAATAGGAAATCGACTACTTCACTCTCTCCGATCTCCTGATAAGAACCTTCTTCCAACCATTTAGAAAAATAATCAGTTAAAATTAAAATGAATCTTACCTTTTCCTGAGCCGATGGCAGTGGTACGACAATGTCCATCCCCCATTTCATGAACGGCCGTGGGGACAGAACCGAATGTAAGGGTTTTGTCGGTTGATGTACTAGTGATGCGTAGCATTGGCACTTATCACATTTTTGTATGAAATCTTTGGCGTCGTGCTCCATGCGAGGCCAGTAATATCCTGCTCGTACCAACTTCAGCACCAAAGAATCTATTCTAGAGTAATTACCACATATCCCTTCGTGGATTTCTCTCATGACATAATTAGCTTCTGATGCTCCTAAGCACCGGGCCAACGGGCCTTGGAAAGATTTTCTACACAATTGGCCTTTCCAAAAGCTATAAAGTGCAGCTTTGGCGCATAATGCCCGTGATACTTTGGGGTCATCGGCAACTTTCTATGCTCGAGGTAATTGATTATTTCATTTCTCCGGTCCCAAACTAGACAAGCCGAATTCGCCTAATAGTAACCATTTGTATCCAGGACTGAGCTCATCAGTTGTACCACCGTTCCGGGCTCTGATCCTTTTATCTCCATCGATGATCCTAAGTTTGCTAATGCATATGCTTCTGTTTTATCCTCCCTCGGGATATGAGTAATTGACCACTCCCGGAATCGTGCCAAAAGAGCCTGAATCTTTATTACGTATTGTTGCGTACGTTCTTCTTTGGTATCAAATATCTCGTAGACCTGATTTACCACCAGCTGTGAATCACATTTGATTTCGATAACCTCAGAATCGAGTCCCCGCGCCAATTCCAGCCCTGCAATTAGAGCTTCATACTTTGCTCCATTATTAGTTAAATGTATTCTTCTGATTGCTTGCCTTAAGGTTTTCCCCCAAGGCGTGATTAAGACTATTCCGAGCCCGAAACCTCTTACGTTCGAACCTCCATTCATAAATAAGATCCAAACCCCCTTTATAGGGGTGGGCATCGATCGGTTCAGTTCGGTTATGAATATTATCGGTTTAGCATATCGATTATCGGTTTACAAATATGATAAACCGATAACCAAACCGATAAGATATTAGTTATCAGTTATCAGTTAATAGGTTATCGATCATTATCGATTCGGTTATCGGTTTACCCAATAATATAACTCAATCTAGAGTTAAGCAAAAAAGAGAAGACAATTCACTCGAGTTAAGCAATAAAGAGAAGAATTTACATATAGTATACTACCCAATCCCGCGTTCTAGCCACAATTAATATTTGAAGCATGTTTCATTTTGACAAATTCATGACTTGTGCAATCTCAAAAATTGATTCTTCAACAACAGTTGTGCAAATACATTAATAAAAATACAAAGTAGTAGCAAATTTCACCTTAAAATTAACAAGTACAAACATAGTGCTAAAATATGAGCACAAAATAAAGAATCGAAAACAATAAAAAATTCTATATTTTTGTTATCGAACTCTACTATAAAACTCAAAAGAAAGGAACGAAATTTGTTCTTAACAAAGAAGTAATTTTGGAATTCAAACTTACGCTAAGATTCTATGAATGTGGTAGTACTTTGAAATTTGAAGAAGAACTGTTCAAGAATTGAATCAGAGTCTAAAGAGTGAACATTGAAACTTCAATCTTGAATGCGGCTGGGAAAATTGGGAGAAAAAGAGAGAATGAAGCCCTAGAGATTAGGTAAAATCCTAATTTTATTAAATCTTATTGGGTTATCGGTTAACCCGTTAAGAAATTGGGCAACCTGTGGCCCGAACCGATAACCCAATAGTGAAAAAATACAAAACCATTACCGAACCGTTAACCCAATAACTCAGTATCGATACCCCAATAAGCTTTTTTCGGTTCGGGCTATCGGTTATACCCGATATATGCCCAGCCCTACCCCTATGTCGATTCTGACACCATTACTGCCTCTTTGGTTGCCAGAGGTAGCAGCCCCGGACTAAAATTGGCCACTAAGTCAGCCAAGACTTATGACTTAATCGAAGTACTTAGTTTATATTCTATGTCAAATTCACTCATTTCGATAGCCCACTAGGCCAATCTTCCTGAGAGCTCGCGCTTATGAAGGATTTTCCGCAAAGGGAAAGTAATTACCACAACTATTGGGTGGCATTGAAAATAGGGCCTCATCATCCTAGCGGCGACTATGAGAGATAAAGCTAGTTTTCCTAAATGTGGGTAGCGAGTTTCTGCTCCTATTAAAATTTTGCTAACGTAATAGATAGGAAATTGCATACCTTTGTCCTCCCGGACTAAAACTACACTTACCGCAAATTCTGAAACCGTGAGGTAAACCAGCAATGTTTCACCTTTTTTTTGTTTCAAGAGAAATGGAGGGCATGATAAGTACTTCTTCAGGTCCCTCAAAGCTTTTTGGCACTCCGATTTCCATTCGAAATTATTCTTCTTTTTGAGCAATGTGAAGAATCAATGACATTTTTCTGATGACCAGGAAATGAACCTACCCAAAGCTGCTAGCCTTCCTCTTAGTCTTTGGACTTCCTTTACGTCTGAAAATTGATCTAGGATATCGTCTATGGCCTTGATTTTGTCGGGTTTTACCTCAATTCTCCTTTGCGAGACCAGAAATCCCAGGAACTTAGAACTGACTCCGAAAGCGCATTTCTCGGGGTTAAGTTTCATATTATGCTTCCTCGGGATGTCAAATATTTCTTGTAAATGCTAAATGAGGTCACCTGTATTCAAAGACTTAATGAGCATATCGTCTATATGAACTTCCATGGTTTTTCCTATTTATTTTTCAAACATCTTATTTACGAGTCGTTCATAAGTGGATCCGGCATTTTTCAGCCCGAAGGCTATTACATTGTGACAATTTGTACCGAAATTTGTTATAAATGAAGTTTTTTTCCTGATCTTACGGCTTCATCTTAATCTGGTTGTACCCAGAATAAACATCAAGGAAAATCATCAACTCGTGCCCGACCGTGGCATCACTCATTTGATCGATATTTGGCAGTGGAAACGAGTCTTTCGGGAACGCCTTATTAAGATCTTTATAGTCTACACACATGCAAAATTTATTGTTCTTCTTAGGAACTACTACTACATTGGCTAGCCAGTCTGGGTACCTTACCTCTCTGACCGAACCGATTTTAAGCAAGCGAGTTATATCTTCTTTGACGAATTTATTCCTGGCCTTGGCAATAGGGCGCTACTTCTGTCGTACCGGTGGTACGTTGGGATCCGAGCTTAGTTTATGCATGGATATTTCCATTGGAATACCTGTTTAACCAAAGAATTAGATCCCTTGACTAAAGCTTATTTTTAGTAATGAACACGGGTTACTGATAATCAAGGAAATAATGATAAATAAAAAGGAGTAAGTAAATAAACAATAGTATGATGCACAGAAAAATAAAGAGTATGGTATTCGTAGTCCAGATGCCTCTTACAAGTTAACTTCTATTCTGTTATATAGGGAATTCTTCAGTATAACGTCTACCTCTTGCAATGATAACACATTAATGAATAATTATTACATTAATGTAACGTTACAGTGAATAACTGTGACTGTTGCGTGAAGGTTGTGTAACGTGCGGATCATTAATTGAAGACTTGAATTTGCCCGTAGCTCTGTTCGGATTCATTTTGACCGTGTCTCTTCTTTGACTCAATCAATTTGAGTCTTCCGTAGCTGATTACTTCGTAGGTATATAGTACCGTGCCTCTTGGCCTCACACCTCCTTATAGGATCATGTCCAGCTGTCATATTTTCCTTATTCCACGTAACTGGCTGAATCATTAAGAATTATCATACATGTGAAGCTCTTTTTTATCAATACAATACCTGTCATATCCTCGTGCGACCATGCAAAACAATCAGCGTTAAGTATAAGGAATTCAATAAAACCATGCTTGAGTTCGGGGTGCAGTACTGTACCCAAAAGAAATTTCCTTTCTAGGAATTCTTCGAATAATGCCACTTGCTCCAGTTCCTTCGTCGTAGACTTCACTGCGTCTCTTTCTTACGGAACATGGAAGTATCTCGGCACTGGTATTGTTTTGATGGCTCCGCCTTTAGGATAATCTCTTTTAGATCGGGAATGGGCGTCGGTTACTGTAATTGATATGGCATGCACTCCTTCTCTTTGCTACTGGAAGATGAGATTGCAGTCATCTCCCTCACTGGCGGTTGATCACCTTTTATCTGCTTGATTCCTTCGGGCATTGGAAACTTAAACAATTGGTGATATGTCGAAGTACAGCTTTCATCTCATGCAACCATGGCCTTCCTAAGATGATGTTGTATCCCATATCGTTTGTGAGCAGCAAGATTTCTTCCCGGGTCGTTACGCTCGCAAGGTTGAATTCAACGAGGAGTTTTGTTGCCGGAATAATGCTTCCGGTGAGTTTAGCTTGCTCCAATACTCTCCATTGTATGATGTTGGCCGAGCTTCCTGGATCCACCAAAACACACTTAATTTTAAAATCGAACACATTTAAAGAGATCCCAAGTGCGTCATTGTATGGTAGCAGCAATCTGTTTGCGTCTTCCTCCGTGAAAGTGATATCGTCTTCCCAAAGTCTTTTACTATGATTTATCGATACTTTCGTCTTCTTTGTCACCTAGAAGGTGACCCCGTTAATCTCGTTCTCTCAAAGATCATATTAATCGTTTGGCGTGATTTCTCTTCTCCTACTTTCGTAGGTTCTGCATTGTCTCTATTGCGACCATAGTTGTTCTTAGCTCGATCACTCAAGAATTCTCGGAGATAACCATTCTTCAATAGCATTACCACCTCTTCCCAGAGGTGTAGGCAGTCCCGTGTCCGGTAACCGTTCGTCCCGTGATATTCGCACCATAAATTAGGATCCCTCTGGATGGAGTCGGACCTCATAGGTCTCAGGAATCGCGCTTCTTTAATGCTCCTCATGGCCGACACCACTTCCAATATACTGGCGTTGAAATTATATTCTGATAACCTGGGGTAAGAAAGTGTCACACCCCAAAACCAAGGGACACGACCGGCACTCGACCGGGTAGTCCCAGTCAAGCGGACCTGGATTCCCTTTTTCCCTCCCACGTATTACCCCGAAGATTCCGTTGTACATCATTTAATTATAATTAAGACGCATTCTTACAATCTGAAATTAAACCATAGAAGTCTGTCGTTTCCAACAAGTGATACAGTACTTACAAATATACAGAACACACAGCCTACTTTACGTGGTCTACAAGTCATACCGCCCAAACTACATAAGTAAATAACCCACAATTCATGTCTACTGAGCCTCTAAGAGTACGATGGAGTTATATAATACTTGCCGGTAACAAGGCTCCGGCTATACCTTACACAAGTACCAAAATAAGAATCCGGGAGGAAAGGTGGCATGAACCACACTGGGCCCGAGAGAAGAGGGGCTCACCAAAACCGCTGATAGGACGAAGAGGATGCACTATTGTCGGTGTGCTGAAGTACCTGCTATATAACCACCTACAATCATCACAAGAATGTAGTGCCCCCGGCAAAAGGGACGTCAATACATTTGAATTGTACTGGTATGCATGAACAAGCTTTACTCTAGTAAACTCAATAATGCACAGGCAAGAGACAGACAGAGAGTCACACAATTACTGCACAAGACATAGAAAGATATACAATGGAAGTTCCACAATTTTCACTTTATCAAAATCACAATTTCAATTCCATCCTTGTCCCTCCTCGTATCTCACCCTTATTCCTCCTGTTGCGGCGTGCAACCCGATCCCACCTGACAATTGTTGCGGCGCGCAACCCGATCCCACCTGACAATTACAATCACACCCTTATCACTTCTTACATATCACCCTTATCTCCTCTGTTGCGGCGCGCAACCCGATCCCACCTGACAATTACAATCACACCCTTATCACTTCTTACATATCACCCTTATCTCCTCTGTTGCGGCGCGCAACCCGATCCCACCTGACAATTACAATCACACCCTTATCACTTCTTACATATCACCCTTATCTCCTCTGTTGCGGCGCGCAACCCGATCCCACCTGACAATTACAATCACACCCTTATCACTTCTTACATATCACCCTTATCTCCTCTGTTGCGGCGCGCAACCCGATCCCACCTGACAATTACAATCACACCCTTATCACTTCTTACATATCACCCTTATCTCCTCTGTTGCGGCGCGCAACCCGATCCCACCTGACAATTACAATCACACCCTTATCACTTCTTACATATCACCCTTATCTCCTCTGTTGCGGCGCGCAACCCGATCCCACCTGACAATTACGTCTCATACCAACGATGACAATTCACAGTTTAATCACAGAAGATTTCAGCAATAAAAATATAGCTCTTTACATAGCCTTTAGCATATACACTCATACTCTTGGATTTATTATCCTTTTAGCACCGTTTTTCATAACGTGGTAGTGTGGTGGTCATCTAAAGACAGACAAGTATTACACTTCACGCATCACATAATTCGAACAACCAGTTGCACATATTATAACAATACCCGTACCGTATGCTCAAACACCACAAGTGATTTTACAAAGATTAAAGTTAGCCATACATACCTGGAGTCGAGTTTCCCTTTTCAACTTTAACCCACAACCAACGAACCGACTAGTACCATCAATCTAGTTCTCAATTAGACATATTCAACTCAGAATTTGAAGTCATGCATGCAATTCGGACTCTCTCAAGCCTTTTGTCAAGCACTATGTGAACCCATTAGATTACCAACCCTATCTTTGTGAAGTTTTCCCCAACCCACTCCCTCTTACTAAATTAGCACCATTATAAAATATGCATGCAAGGTCTTAGCTAATATTTCTAAGAATCAATCCAGGCCAACCCTCCCTTTGTTTAAAAATCAGAAAATTAATGAAAAGAAAGAAAAGGGGTTGGGAACCCTTACCTGCTAGAATGGGGAAGAAGGGGATTACTCGAATTGCCAGGCCTGAGAGACCTTGAAATTCACTTTGATGGAAGGATCACTTCCTTTCTCAAGAACTCTCCTTTCCTTCTCTCTATTTGTTCAGAAAACTTGTTAAAATGAAAGGGGGCAGGGGTTAAATGAAACTGGGGTCGGGTATAAAAATTTAGAAAATTAAAAGACCGTGTCGAATATGCGGTCAGGAATGCGATCGCATTCCTGACATGCGGTCCGCATATTGGACCGCAGAATGGCCCCCAGGTGGGCCAAATTTTGAAAACATTCTGCCCGGGTATGCGACCACTATGCGGTCCGCATACACGTTATGCGATCGCATTATGCGTCGCATAACACCCCTTCAGTTGGGCAGTGATCTCCCAGTGTATGCGACCACTATGCGGTCTGCATACACGTTATGCGATCGCATAGTGCGTCGCATAACCCCCAATTTCTGGAAAAATTAAGTTCTTTCAAATCCGGGGTATTTTTACAAAATTAAGGTCCGTTTTAAGAATTTCCACAGAGTTAACCACTCGGGGACTTATTCGGGCATTATTTTAAGCAAGAAATTTTACGGGTTTTTACATTTAAATTATTTGGTAATTAAAAATTAACCATTTTCTATCCTATTTATTTTCTTCAGTTACAAAAGAAAAATTAACAGCTTAGTTTATTGAGTTTCTCTCTCATTTTATTACATTACTCTATCATTACTAACGAAATATCATGTTACTTACTGTATTTGTTTTCTGAAGTCATGTTCTTCAAAAAGTTGTGCAACAATTAATGTTCATAATAATGCAATTTCAACAGACGCCAATTTATAAAAGGCCATAACAATCTATATATATAATTGTGGTAATTAAATTAGTAAATCAACACACCACTTTTCCTCTCCGTAACTGATCTTTGACCATTTCTTCTTCATAACGCTTACAACAAAGAACATATGATATTCGACAAATAAAATTAGTTTGAGCAATCTACAGGAGAAATTCTGCGTTACTGTTTTCTGTAATTCTTCTTATGTAAGTACTGAATTTGTGTTTTATTTTCTTCTTATAATTGATTCATTATTTGTAGGACGGAACGGTATCTTTCCTCTTTTGCCGATAGAATAAATTATTCTCAAACATGTTTTCCTTATAACTTTTTATTCTTCTAAAAATATATATTTTGAATTATAAGAAGAAATAGAAACACATCAGTTATGAGTATTGTGTTTCATTTACTTCGTTGAATTACATCCCTTTTTGATCAATTTTTATGGTGCAAATAATGGTGTTTTCATACTAATTGTTGAGATGATCAACTACTTGCAAGAGAATAACGGCACCTAAGAAACTTACGACTAGATTAATTGATGAACTTTATACATGAGTTTTCACGTAGAAAATTTTAATGTATATTAGAATTAGTTAGAAAAATATCTCTACCTTCTAATTTTCATAATTTTATACTCATTATTATTTTAAATTAGCATCATAACTTCTCTACCTTATTGTTTGGTCATTTCTCTTTCTATTACTAAATATAATATATATTTTTAATGCAATAGTTTGCAAACATTATCACACATTAATATAAAAGAAGATGTATCATGCTTAGTAAGTATTTGACACGTGAAATCGTCACAACCAAGTCAGACAATATAAGAAAATAATTACCTTTTACATGGGCTAAGCATATATAAAAAATAATGGCTGCAGAAAAATGTCCACCCTTATGTTGTTAGTAGTAACTTCTATAATATTTAAAAAATATTATTGTATAATATTTTAAAATCATCATCATCATCACCATTCTGTGTTTGGAGCCTTTTATATATATATATATATATAAAAGTTTTGTTTATTTATCATTGCTTTTTATTACAGCTGGCATGATGTATGGTGTTCACTTAATTATACTTTTTTTTTGTTATGTTATGGCCTCAACTAAGAGCCTGATACAGTGATAAAGTTTTCATCTTCAGATGAGGCCTTAATCTACTCTTAAACAATTTAATTATCGCTATTGATTACAAAAATCACAATCACAATCACGCATTTTTACATCATCTTTCTCTCAAGCTTGCACTCCATAATGACAACTAAAACTTGATATTTTAGATGAAAATGTTGATCATTTTATTTTTGTTATTTGAAGGTGTTCTCATCTATAGTAAGGTATGATTGAAATATTATCCCGTCAACAACAGGATAAATCATCCAAGCAAGCATTAGTGTCGCAAAACGCAATCATCACATTGCTCAAATACATCAGACAATTACTCATAAGATGGTCTTGAATGCTCAAATTTGTAGTTTTGATTTTGTAAAAAAGTTGATTTTCTATAAGAAAATTTATGAAATTCCCATTTAACTATTTCTTTAATTCTTTTTACGGACAAATACACTAGTGATTCATAAATGTGGTAACCCGTTAATGTAATTCCATTCTTTCTATTTTACATAAGCATGTAAACATTTAACTCTTTTTTACAGTTCACCAATGTGCATACCCGTTATATATTACTTGATCATTTTGTATTCCATGAGATTTGGCAATCTAAGTAAATCGGCGTATGTAGATACAAAGGTTCGTGAAGTACCGACAGATTAAGCAATGTACGTCAGTCGTAGAAGCCGCACACCAAGATTGTTAGTACTATATGTTTGATACTGTACAATGACGAACAGAGATCTCTTGCATTCTCCTCTAAATCTCCACTGCCAGTTCCAAAATCCTCGCCCCAAGACTGTTATTTTTTACATTTAATCAGCAAGTTCACATGAATGTTGACAACTTGTTTATCACGTCAATTGCTTTTTATAGTTATGTCCGGGGAAAGAGGTCCTACAATCATGAGATTTGGCAATCAAGCAATTGACATCATCAATGCTAAATGAGTTCACTATTTAAGTTATGTCTGGGAAAGAGGTCCTAGAATCGTACCCTCCTTTTATGTCAATTATGAGGGTCATTGGTGAAGATGTAACGGTTAACATAAATGTCAAATTATTTGTAACGGACCGCCGCTTTTAATGCTGAAAACTATTTCTCAGTTAATGCTACCGGCAGAGCATTTAATATGGACGTTATCCTTTCTGCTGACAAGCAGAGTGGTTGCGTTTAGGGGTGTTCATGGTTCAGTTTGGGTCGATTTTTTCTTGAAAAGAAATCAAACCAAGTAAGTCGTTTTTTCAAATATTGGAACCAAACCAAACCAATTAGTCGGTTTTTTATCGATTCATTTTTTGTCGATTTTTTGGTTTTTTTGGTTATTTATCGGTTTTTTCTTAAATATGAGACATACACTATCAAACGCATATTCCGGCAACTACATTTTCAACATAACGCTATCAAATCAATTGCTCTTTGAGAAATCTATCATTTACCAAGATATATTGATGATAATTGACTAAAATAGTGATGAATAATTTAAGTACTCAATTAAAAATTGATTATTTCGACATGAAATTAATTCTTGTACTTAGCAAAAGAAACTACCAATAAAACTAGAAGGCAAAGAATTAGATTATTATAATAGCAAAGAACTAGATTAAAAAAATAAATGGCTAATATGCACCATAAAATATTAGAAAATTTATATAAAAATATACATGTATATAGGTGCAATATAAATTTAAATAGCTACTTTTATAGTCGGTTTGGTTCGTTTATTTTTTTATTAAAACCAAAACCAAATCAAATTTGATCGATTTTTAAAATTTAAAACCAAATCAAACCAAACCTAAAAAGTATCGGGTTTTTTTGGCGGTTCGGTTAGATTTCTCGGGTTTTTATGAACACCCCTAGTTGCGTTCGGTCCTCAACAATCCCATCTTGAATTCCACGTGTCCTTCTTTTAGTCAGACACGTGTCATATCATATTTTAGCCTATACATATACCCATAATAGTTAGTATTAGTCTTTTTTATATAGAAACAAAGTATCTGATTATACTACTCATCCTTATCTAATCTACCATCAAGATTAGGATCATTTGATTAAGCAGCCAAGCAGGGAATTATTGTTTATACCGTGTGTTTATTTATTTATAAGCTTTTATTAAGTGAACACAGTTTATTGTATTAGACTATTGAGAGATTGAAATGAGACATTTGTCAATAGATTTGTGATTACCTGTAAACTTATCATACATTATCTTATCTTATAAAAGTTGTTTGTCCATTAAAAGGGATTTTATTATTGCTATCCAGATTTAGCCACTAATGCATTTTCCAAGTTTGTAGACTCTCACTAAATATTAAAAAATATTTTAAAATTCTGCTGTCCTGGAAGATTCGAGAAGATCAAACTAACAGAATATTTCAAGGGCCCAAGGGAGACCTGTTATTTAGGATGCGCCTGGATACAAGAGGGAAAGGAGTAGTGAATTGTGTCTTGCCCAAAGTGAAGTGCGAAAATTAAACAACACAATAATTTTATGTGAAAAATTTTCATATTCAAGGAAATAATATCACGACCTACCCTTGTACGCTTTGCTTCAAAACTTCACTAATTTTAAAGAACAATTTTACGTTATAACACAATAACAAAAGGGACTAACTCTAGTACCTTAACCCTTTCGATCAACCAAATTGTAGCTACTCCTTTTCAAACTCTCTAATTAGTGTTGGCATCCAATTTATCAAGTAAACAGGTGTTGAAGGCATATGACCAGATGAAAACATGAAGATTGACTAAATGGTGGCAATGGTGTGCGCATGATTTTTTATAGGCGGTGTCATGATTTTAAAGTAAATGAAATAATAATTCACTATAACAGCATATTAAAAAAATATAATTCAAATAATTTTTTTTTAAAACACAACTCAAGTATATTACTAGATATGCATTTTTATTTTTTGAAATGTCTTCAACATAACTTCATTAGAAATATTATTTTAAAAAACAATTATATATAGAACACCAAGTAATCACACAAAAACTCACCATGCCTACATTCGATTATGTAAATTGTTGTTAATCAATTTTAATGCTGAAAAAGAAGATGGAAGGTAAAAATTTAAGATGCAAATCAGATAATTTATTGTTGCATAAAATGTTAAAATATTACTCTTGATCCATTTGGTTTTGTGTAACGTTAATGCTTAAAAGGTCAATGCTTCAATCCTCAACAAATTTTTAATTTCTAGATGAGGCATAAAGAATTTAAAACAAAATTGAAGCTACAGTGGTTCAAAGTTCAAACTAGTGACATCATCAAGAAAGTTTGTAGTGACTAACGTCCAATTGAGCTACACAACTATTCTTGTCAATTGATGTCACTTTTCCTATTGGATTTTAATTATATGTACTTAATTAATGAAAATTTTCGAGTAAGTGGTGTTACGTAACACCGCTTGAGCTAAAGTAGACCCGCCTCTGAATGTAAGAGGGTAAAAAAAATTTCCACGATATGTCTATGTTGCCGCTCGATTGGTGCATTGTATTCCGATGTATATGGTGGGGTCAAAAAATGAGTATCCATTAGTCTCAAAGAATGATTTGAGACGGATAAACTCTCCACTATTATCACTATAGATAGTAATAATTTGTTTATGGAAAAGTGTTACACTTTAAATTTTAATGATAACGATAGCAAATATCTAACTAATTCTAATTTACGCAGGAACTTAGAAGGAAAGAAATGCAAGTGCTGAAACTTGGCAAAAGGAAGAGCAACCAAGCCAGTGCCAAATTTAGCAAAGTCTGGAGCCAATCAATCAAGACAAAAGGATGAGATTAACTTCGAGAATAAAGAAAAATTTGTCAGAGATCATGATTGGTAGAGTTCATATTTAGACAACAAGAAAATGGAAGATAGAGTGATTGACGATCAATTAGCTACATGCCTATGATTGCTACTGAAAGTTAGGAAAACACAAGGAAAGAAGAGCATAGCTAAGAATCGAATCCAACCTCTTTTATGGACTGGATTCAGCGGCAATTCTTAGGTCAAATCTCTTAAAATATTATTTGCCTCAATCAATGAATAGTCTGCTCAAAACTTGCAACGACTCTGATGATAAGAATTACTCAAGACCTACCTACATGAAAAAATGAAGAAAGATAATTGTATTCTAGAACTTACTAGTGTCACAAAAGATAGGAAGTGATAGAAAACAGTCAAGAAGTTGTGTCAAGCATTGAGAACCATTCAAATTGTATTTCATTAGTGGTGATCGAAAGAAAACCATGACTCATCCCTAGACTCCTCCATAGGCTTGGATGGATCAATTATCGTTATCAACCAATCACAATGTTAAAAAGTGGTTAGAATGTGGTCTAATACGTTCCAACTCTAAATTCTCTTCACTTTTGACATCTTCACTTTTGCACACTTCGTCTAACTTGGCATCATCAACAATATATTAGTCGAATGGTTGTAACTCCTCTTTATGCTCCACAAGCTGGCTAGTATCCATAATAATTAGTTGTTGCGCATCAGATGCCGCAACCTTTTTATTCAATTGAACTTGCATGTCATAGATATATGAGCCAATTGGTCTATCCCTTGCATGAGCTCAGTTCTTCCTTCTATAAATTGTTTAGCCATATTTGAAAGGCCATTTATGGAGAAATTCATAATTTTTATTAGTTGAGTTTACTCCTCTAACCAAAATTGTCTCACTATATCTGCTTCTTCAAAGTTATCTTCTTGTGGGAACTCGCTCTCTTCAGTCAATTCTTCCTCCCTGGCTTTCATTCTCGTGATTGATGTACTAATTCTCTTTATTGCCTTTCTATTTCATCTTGTTGCTCGGCTACTTGCCTCACCATGTCTATAATATGGGCAGCACGTTCCATATCCTCCATTTCATTCCTCATATCAAACTCACAAACATTATTATAAGAGCTCGAAAAAGGATTAAAAAAATTAGGACCGCCATCCTAATGGCCACTTTTACCAGCACAGGTATTACAAATATTCCACTCAAAGGACTTAGATTCATAATTTTGCCACAAATGTGGTCCTCCGCAATATGGGCAAGGATCGCCAAAATAACAATAATCAATATTGGACCAATTCTTGTTCCAAGATGCCATGTAAAATAACAATATTAAATGAAACTAAAACTAAAAACTTGAATAGACAAAAAGTAAAACTCTAATCGAGAAGACAACAACAACAACAACAACAACAACAACCCAGTATAGTCCCACAAGTGAAGTCTGGGGAGGGTAGTGTGTATGCAGACCTTAGCTTTACCCTAATGGGGTAGAGAGGTTACTTCCGATAGACCCTCGTCTCAAGAAGACGAAAAGAGACACTATATCAGTACCATCAATAAAAACCATGGAGATAATAACAACATCAAAAAAATCTAATCGAGAAAAACAATTAATTTTTAAGTCCCCAGCAATGGCTCCAAAAACTTGTTGCTCCAAAACGCACACGCAAGCAGTGTTTTGGAGAACGAGGAGGCCTCGCTTCACCGAAGCGAGAAGCGAAGCGCGCGCTTTTTTCATGTGAAGCGCAATTTAACACATAAATAAAAAAAATTAAATAGGCATAGATAAATGGCCAAGAACTCAATAAAAATAACATATTAAGCAAATATTTCAATTCTTAAATCAAGAATACTAAAACCAAATAGTCAATAATCCTGAAAAGCCATAACATATTTGTGTTACTACTGCCAATTGCAACTCCATATGCCCAAGCTGAATCTTTTTTTTGGCTTGATGCCATTGAATAATAATATTGAATTTACTACCATCAACAACCAAAAAAAACAAAAGAAAAACATAATAGTTAAACAGTGAACAGAGAATAACAACAGAAATTTGGAAAAAACAGAGTACAAGCATAAATTAGAAACAGGGCTGAACAGAGAGAAAAAAATAGAAAAGAAGAAGAGAACAGAGGAGAGGTGTCACGACCCAAACCGAAAGGCCGTGACAAAAGGGGTATCAGAACAGTTCTGTCCTAGGGAGTCTACAAGTCGTATCTAGTAGAGTCTTGTTTATGGGTGTGTCGCGTACCACACTTATAAGCAGGAGGCTACAGGGCATTCAGGACTGTCACTCTTTCTTCTTACTCTAGATCATGTGGTAGAGCTCAGTTGTAAGAACTCAATTTCCTAAACTCTATCTTATCCATAATACGACGATCCCTACATCCAGAAAGACAGTTGGTAAGAGATTAAATGTGGCTATGGAAGAGTTGAGTCAGAGGAACTCGATTTTTCATGATGCTTATGATAAGTAAATGTAAGGTCTTTGGTAAATCATGTGTGTACTAAGCCTCTTGATAAGGAGCCTTAAGACATGAATATTTGTCCACCCTATGGTAAAAGGCGATGAGAGATTCAGAAGATAGATACAAGTTTCATCAAGTAAAAGAAGCAAGATGAAGAAGGGTAAGAGGTGCCAATTTAATGAAGATTATCAGTATTTACAATTCAGGCAGAGAAATATAAGCATTTTGAGTTACCTTCAACTATAACAGAGGTATGTACAATTGGTCACACCCATCTCATTTATGCCTTATGGGGGCTAACATGTGTAGTTTAAGAAAAGGACGGGATATCAAGATCCGGCTGGGGTTAAAGTAACACAAAATGGTGAATGGATTATTTGGTATGGCGAGGCCCTGTCCCGACCTTTATGTTAAGTGTGTACTCTTAGAGGCTTGTAGACAGATATCATGTATACAAATGCTTGTATGGCCTTGTCGGCCTATGTTTTGAGTTTACAAATGACCATGTTGGCCTTATAGGCACGTATGTCACATATATAAGTTTTTATCTCAGGTTGGGTCATTCTATATCGAGTATTCCCTTATGATTATTCTGGTTAACCCATGACGACCCGTTTGGCCCATTTGCCAACGAAAGCACAAAAAGAAAGATATGTTATGTTGGTACTCGGTTGAGTAAGGTACCGGGTGCCCGTCGCGGCCCTTCGGTTTGGGCCGTGACAAGAGGAGTCGAACTGGTGAACAATGAAGAACAGAAAATTAAAAAAACAGCGCACACAGAAAAAAACAGAGCATAAATTAAGGCAGAACAGAGCAATAATTTTTCTAGAAAAAATAGAATGAAGAAGAGGAAAAGGAGTCAAATAGTGAACAAGCAGAGAAAATCAGAAGAGGAAGAGAAGCGAGGAAAGAATTGAAGAAAAAGAAGAAAAAGAAGAAGAAGAAGAAGAAGAAGAGATAAAGAAAACTTACTCGAACTCGAACAGATAAGAGGAGTCGTCGCTTGCTGCAGAGAAGCAGATGTCTGGAAGTATTGTGCGTAGGTGTATTTGAAAGTTTTTTTTTTAAACACCTAGCAGATGTCTGGACCTCACTTAAGCAACCTTTTCTGCACTTTTTTCATCACCTCGCTTCTCGCTTTTTAGGGTAAAGCGTGCGCTTATTCATGTGAGTCGCGTTTTAGGGCAGAAAAGTGCAGGTCAGTCGCCTCGCCTCGCCTCGCTTCTGCGCTTTAAGCGAGAAGCGTACGCTTTTAATAACACTGCACGCAAGTATACGTGGTCGACAACTAATAAACTGATAAGTAGCTTATCGCTCCCACCAAGACTTGTAATTAACTAATAACTAAATTAAACTCAAACAATTAATCTATTCAAGTGATTCTTTAAAGTGTGACTATTCAACTATAGCTAATTAGAGTAGTAAACTAAGAAAGTAAGTCTGCAAGCTTAGGGACGAATTCAATGGGAGAAAATATTCACGAGTTATGGGTCAACTAACAATCCCGTTAAGTCTTCAACTTAAATTGTCTAATTAATTTATCTAGTTTATTGATTGACATGTTAATATAACTCATAGCATGTATTACTTGCATGTTCAAGTTAATCTAATGTCTATATTCTTATGAAATTAGAATTAACAAAAACGTGTTAATAAGTGCCATATAGTAATCAAGCAAGGCGATTCGATATATCCTTATCCTAACCGCGAATATTCTCTGATGCCAGGTTCAAGATCTTGCTATACTCATTCATATTTGCAATCTAAAATTTCATCTTCCGAGTTCAATCCAAGATTAGTAGATAGTATTCAATTGGTAATCAAGCAATCAAATAATTAAGCGCAAGACTGAATAAATAAACTACTGTGATAAAATAATAAAAATAATTTAAGCTTCAAAACTACAACATTCATGTAGCACCCACAACTTTAGAACTAATAAAGTATGAAATTAAAGGAAGAGAAGAGAGAAAAAACTAGTTGGAAGCTTCCTCGAAGCATGGTCTACGTTCTCTCCTCCAAAATGGCGTGTTCTCTCAGATAATGTTAGATCTCCTCCAAATTAGGTTTAAAACATCTTTTACATAAGTTGAGACCGAGTAATCGAAATAATTCCTGCAACGGAGGTCGGAGGGTCCAGGCCAGCGCGACCACTGGAAGCAGTACGTTTTGCACCTCCAATTCCAATTCCTTGCTCCTAACTTTCAATTGCACTGTACTTATTAACCAATTATGTAATGATTACTCACCTTTCATCTTTTACTCTCCAATGTATCTACGTTATCAATTTAACATCCAAATAAGTATAAAGCTCAATACTCAAGCTAAGTTGGGCATATACAATAAAAATACAATCAAAAAGCGATACAAATACAGAATAAATAATATCAAAACATGAACCTATGACCAACATCATTACCAGGATACGATCCGAGGCACCAAAGTCAAGGATTGATGGTCCAAAAGATTAAGATTGTGTTAGACAAGCGAACATTACAAGTTAGACGATGCTAGCAACAGATAAGGATGATGACTATTGCCTTGTTTAATACCAAATAGAGTCATTATAATCATGATGGAGACGTTTGTTGCTTCGTCGAGGTTTACCATGAAGAAACCACCAAACAACCCTTTCTCTTTTTCTTTTCTTCTTTTTTTTTTTTTTTTTGGAAAAGGGCAAGAGTTGTACTAAAAACAGAACAAAGCTTGTGCTGGTAACCATTAAGAGGTTCTTAAGAAGTAATCAAAAACATATTCTTGTTCTTCTTACATGAACTCTATAATATCTAGAATGGATTCATCACTTACATAATTTTCTTTAAACCAAAATTGAAGCAGCAGAATACAATTCATCTTTTTCTTCTCAACAGAGCTGTTTCTGTCTTCAAAACACCTTGCGTTCTTTTCCTTCCAGGCAATCCATCACATAAGTGCAATGCTTTCCTTTGTTTGTTACTGACAGGGCCATAACAAACATTCCCAAAGCGATTACCTCATGTGCAATTGAGGAGATGGGCAAAAGTCTAGCAAACATGTCTTTCTTAATAGGTTTTTTTGTGTGTAATAATTTTGGAAACAAACTAAGATCCAATTGTAATCCAACCAATGCCATTATAATAATACAAATTGTCCCTCTGTTGTTGGGCACTCAAAAGGAAGTTGATTTCTTCTTTTAGAGTTTTGACCTTACCCAAATAGCATGACATGTATTGCTTCTGGCTAAAGGAGAACCACGCTAGTTACTTGGACAAAATCCGTTGGATGTTCCTGTTGTATAATGCTCTAGCTTTGGCCCAGACTTTGCAACCGGTTCTGCAGGATCGGGAAAAGGTTGATCAGCTCAAGGTCAAGGAAATTCCATAAAAGAATGCACAGTTGTGCATCTTCTTTAATCCATGCTCCTCAATCAGATATCTGAGAACTTTTGACTTAATGGTCCTAGTATACTTGATCCACGAACCATAATTGCACTGATACCGCCCAAGAGACATGATTCTCGCTACCAGGAAGTTAACATTATGATACGGAATCGTATTGAAAACACGGATATACCAAACACACGGAATCAAAAATAAGAGCTAGGCCTACAATTGATTGGAAGAACAAGAACCAATTAGGACATGAAGCCTAATTACCTGTATGAACACAATCAATTGTAACCCTAAGTTATGAAAACCATCAAGAGATTGGCAACTCTTGAAAATCCGGATAGAGTAATTAAACAATTAAGCATTCACTACTAATTACTCACCAACTAAGACTAATCTATCACTAATGAAAGCATAAATAAAGCAATAAAGGAATTAAAGGCATAAACATATATGCATTAATTAAAAGATAAGGATAGAGTGTAAGACTTGCATGTCTTCAAGTTTATCATTCATCAAGTTTACTCAAAATAAAAGCCTAAAGGACTATTTATACCAGAGAGGACATTTGGCTACATATGACCCAAATACCCCTAAGCTAATTCTAAGGAGCTACGTGTAGTCAATTATTACAAGTATAGCCTTCTTGATCAAGAACACTCCAATGCTATGATGTTGACTTGAAAATCGTTAGGCAAGCTTATCTGGCATGTATCATCCTCCCCCCCCCCCAAACCCCCACCCCNACCCACTCGGGGTATGTTATCTTGGGCAAGCCCGGATAGCTCAGGAAAACAAGCCCAATGGGCAGCTCCAGAACTATAAGACTATGGCCAAATCAAATGTCCTCCCCCCGAAAGAAATTCGTCCTCGAATTTGGACCTTGCAAAACCAAGAAAGGAGCAAATATAAATACCAAGTCAATCACAATCAAAGCAATGTATATCCGAGCTAAAAAATCAAAGATTACAAGCTTGCACTCAAAAGTGACACTCTTATGATATAGCCAAGGGTCATAATCTATAAAGAACACATTTCTAACACAAATGACACAAACTTGACTATAAGGGAAGTAATACTCATGCGAAGAATCAAGAGAGTGTAAAGTTTCATGCTTCCAACAAAACCACAATCTTGTAAAATCCTCGACAAAGTGCACACTTTTATGGTATAACCAAGTGTCATAAAACGCAATAAAAATCGTACTCTCCAATCCAAAGAAAGACACTTCACCATGATAAGAAACAACTCCGCGGTCAAACACAATTTTTAATCTCCAAATATCTACACACTTTTCAACAACTTCACGTGACTAACTTAAGAGATATGCCAAGCTCATAATGAATCATCATATAAAGAATATCACAATACTCAATGTTAAAAGTCTTTACCTCAATGGCCTTAGATAAACACAAAATAAGCATAAGCCAGACACATTCCATTCTTGCTTTTGGGCAAAACAAAAAGCTCTTAACAAAAAGTATGCCAAAGTGTTAGTTCAAGGCCTTTCTTACCCTTAGCAACTTTCTCCTGTTGAACCTTCACAAAACAATCAATAACGTTAGGTTCTTTTTGCTCAAAATGGTCACTCACAACACCAAAAGAAACATTCTTACCTTTTCTCATAGAAGCATTAGCAAAATCCAACGAGAATGTTCTTTCAAAAGTAGGAATAAGATAAGTAAAGCAATTAATACTAGTGCTAGCACAAACAACTTTACTTTCCTTTCCACACTCAACAAATTCATCAAATGATGCATAAAAGTCATCAAAATCAAATACAGGAGAAGTCAACTCATTGAAGTACAAATGGAAGTTTCCATCTTCTATATTTATGTCATTGTAAGTAACTTGTTCACTCTCCAACAAAGCATCTCCATACTCACGTTTGCTCGTTTCACCACAAAAATTGAATCTTTTTGCCAAAGGAATTAAAATAGAATCAAAAGAATCATCAACACATTCTTCTTGACTCATTACTTCATAAAGGTCAAAACTATCTTCCATCAAAGTTAAAGTAGAGTCAAAAGAATCATCACATGTATCATCCCATAAAGGTGGGGTATCATAAGATTCCACATCACAGAAATCACTAGCTAAGGAGTCATTAAACAAAGAACTAGAATCATCGAATAATGCACAAGAACTCCTAGCTAGTTGCAAGCCATAACTATTTTTCTCATTGCAAGATAAAGAAGTATCAAACTCATCAATGTTATAGCTATCTTTCAAACTCAAAGTGTCACCACAATCAACTAAAGTATCATAGGTAGAAGGATAAGCTATTTTACCTTGAAGTTCTTCTAAAGTGAAATTCTCTTTACCTTGCACTTCCTCATTTAATTCTATAAGTTCTCTTGAAAAGGTAGATTGATCGTCTTCCAAGCTTTTCAAAGTGGATTGAACTTCACTTGATGGTTCGTCTCCAAAAGTCCCTAGACAAGTTACAAAAGAACTAGAGAAAGAAGAAATATTAGTATTAGAATAAGAAAAATCTTCACTCTCTTTTTGTTTTCCCTCTTTCTTCTCTCCTTTTCTCTTTTCAAGTTCTTCGCGCTTTTCTTGTGACAACTCACTCACTTCACTCCACACTTTCTCTCCTTTTTC
This sequence comes from Nicotiana undulata, assembly GCA_005239495.1. Lineage (NCBI taxonomy): Eukaryota > Viridiplantae > Streptophyta > Magnoliopsida > Solanales > Solanaceae > Nicotiana > Nicotiana undulata. The sequence goes on from ML257558.1 coordinate 62,076, forward strand.
CACTCTAAAGTTGTCATTTTTCTCTCCCTTACTTCTCTCTTTCTTTTGCCTCTCATCCTTACTCTGTCTCTTTGCATTTTTCAAAGATGTTCTCAAACTCATTTGGCCTCTTCCCCTTTGGTTCACTTCATTCCCCCTATATTTATCATTGAAAACTTGTTGGATGTTGTCCAACTCATTCAAGGTGTCCTCTTGATCATGTTGAAAAAGTGGGTTGTTCATCATTCGAGGTTCTTGAGGTGCTATGAGTGGTGGAGGAGGGAGATTGTCCCTCCTTGGTGGTACTTGAGGCATATGTTGGGGAGGTAGATTCATTGGTGGTCTAGGTAGTGGTGAAGTTTGAGAAGGTCGTAGTTGAGGTATTTGTGGTGCTTGATGTGTGATTGGGGGTTGTAGTTGGTGTTGGTAGTAGGTAGGTGGTCGGTAGTTTGGTGGAGGAAAATAAGGTCCTTTTGGTGATTGTGGTTGCTTTGGTAGGTTTTGTGGTATTTGGATATGTTGGTTATGTTGCGGTTTTCCTCTTTGAAGCATTTGTCGCACTTGTGAAGGAGAGGGTGTAGTAGAGGAATTAGTAAGCGTCATACTACTCTCCCTTCCTTGTCACCTCAAGTGAGATTCCTCCATCATGGAATTCAACCCTGCATTCATTTTGTGTTGCCATATGGTAAAATTGGTAACCTTCTCACTTATGTCATAAAGAATAGAGACAACTTCATGCATCGAAGTCTCACTCCTTGGATCACAGTTAAGACTAGAAGTTTGTCCGCACTCCATGATACCTACAAAACGAGCAAACAAGTTAGTCGTAAAAGTCCTCACCAACTCACTTGATGTCGCTCAACCCTCGTGTATCACACCTTGCACCAATTGGCTTTTGCGTGCTCAAGTCCTATTCACTCTTGCCTTTTTCCGCTCAAGTAGTGAATATCAAAATTGCTAGCAAACTTAAATTCCAAGGTTTCCCAACAAGTTCCAACCATCTTCGGGGTGGAGCGGAAGTTGTGTTTTCACAAGGACGGACAATTAAAAGCAAACGGACTTGAGCCAAACAATTCACAACAAAAATAAAGAGAAAAAGCACGAAAGAAATGGCACGAAAAAATAAAGCACACAAAGAAACTAGAATTAAACTCAATATGAACTAATATCAAGTTAATCTAGTTAAGGATTAACAAACAAGAACAAAAGATTAACAAACTGGAAAAAAAACTGGACAAAAACTGAACTGTTGAGCTTCTGATTTTCTCGACTTGTTGCAATTTTCTGGGCAGTTGTCACTAAGCTAGTCTTCTGCAGATGTTCTTCACTTCTCAGCTGTGAAGTGGAAGTTTTTTTAGAAGCTGCTGGTGCACAAGCGGATACTTCAAACTATGCAGTAATTACAGCAGAGTAGTACAGTAATTGCTGTCAATTTACTGCTCAAAATGATCCAAGAAACACAGCTCAACAGTGCAGGAAATAGGCCAAAACAATGCAGAAACTGGACAACCAACAGGTGCAAAATTTTCAGCAGAACAAGGCAAGAAGTTGCAGCTCAAATGTGCAGAAATTGCAGCTCTAAACTGTGCAGAATCCTTTGGAACTTAACTGAATAAGTTGCTGCAAATTTGCAGCTTAACTGAAGCATAACCAGTGCAGAAATTGTTTCAAATACTGCAGATTTTCAGCAGCTCAACAGGGCAGGAACAGGGCAGGTTTTGACAGGAAAAACTGCACCTTAAAAACAGTCCAATCTCAAAGAAACTTATCCCAACTCCGTTTAACACCAGCTGAACAAACCAAGCAACAACTTCAAACTATAACAGCAAATTCAATTCCATTTATACTCCATGAAACCAGCAGTAGCTATTTTCAAACAGTGACCTACAACAACTATCAGATTTCAAACCAAAGAACTGGGCAGTTTTCTTCAGGTTTTAAAAGACACACCACCTCAAATCCCTTTAAGCAGATTCTATCTTTAGTCTATGCTTAATCGACAACCTTCAAGGGGATTACAAGCTCGCAAAGATGATGAGTTCCAAGTCAGTTTAGAGCTAATAACAGTAGCTTAACATTTCATAACCAAATCTGATCAATCTTTCAACCAACAGTAGCTATTCATTCGATTCAATTCAAACTGTCAATAACTAGTATTCCGTGCAGTAGTAGACACTATCAAATTCAACTAAAAAAACTTGACGACAAGCTCTCGATCAAAATTCAACAGCAACAAGAATGAAAAATGAATTTGAGTCTTCAATTCAAGCACTCAAGCTCCAAATGAACAGTACCAATCAGTTAATTCAAGTAACAAACAACGCGAGTCGACTTGAATGATTCAAGCCAATTAAGTCAGAGAGATCGAGTCGACGTTCAGTTGAAACTCAAATTCTCTCCAAAATTTTCAGAAATCAGAGATGAAGTACAGTTTTAACTTCAAGGAATCAAACCTGATTCGTCGAGGAATGCATAGGCTACGCAATAGCTTTAAGAACTCAATTCCAGAAATCGCAGTTGTTCGTCGAAGTTCTCCGAGCTTCAATGGCAGAGAATTCGATTCTCGAACAAACCTTCACCAAATCGAGCTCAAACTAAAATACGGCTACCCAACAGCAGCTCGAACAAACCCAGTAACTAATTTAATTCAATGCTCACGAAATCGACAACCCTAGGTCTTCTTTTTCGTCAAAATGGTTCGAAATTTTCTGAACAAAAACCCAAGAAATTCAGCTCAAATGGACCTCAAATCTTAAGATTGAGCTTCACAATGATGTTTCCAGCAAGATTTTCGAACACCCAAACGAAATCGAACCCCCAATTTTCAGATTCGACAAAAACCTAGCTTCTCCAACAGTCGACAATGGCGTTTCCCAGAATAGAATTCAAGTTTAACCCAAAGTAACCAACGATTTCTATTTGATATCAGTTGATTTTAATTGGATTCAACAATTTTCGGACAGAAAATTTGACAAATAGATCAAAAGTTCAATATTTCGTGAACAAACAGGAGAACATGTACGATTTTCCATTTTTAGACACAGATGAACAGTAACCCTTTCTTCTTCTTTTTTGGAATTTTCGATTTTTTATTTTATTTTTTTATTTTCAAATTAATGATAATCAAAACAAAGACCAAGGATTGATAGAACAATCCAAAACCTCCGCTCTGATACCAAGATGATACGGATTCGTATCGAAAACACGGATATAGCAAACACACGGAATCAACAATAAGAGCTAGACCTACAATTGATTGGAAGAACAAGAACCAATTAGGACATGAAGCCTAATTACCTCTATGAACACAATCAATTGTAACCCTAAGTATGAAAACCCTCAAGAGATTGGCAACTCTTGAAAACCCGGATAAAGTAATTAAGCAATTAAGCATTCACTACTAATTGCTCACCAACTAAGACTAATCTACCACTAATGAATGCATAAATAAAGCAATAAAGGAATTAAAGGCATAAACATAAATGCATTAATTAAAAGATAAGGATAGAGTGTAAGACTTGCATGTCTTCAAGTTTATCATTCATCTAAGTCTACTCAAAATAAAAGCCTAAAGGGCTATTTATACTAGAGAGGGCATTTGGCTACAAATGACCCAAATACTCCTAAGCTAATTCTAAGGAGCTACGTATAGTCAATTATTACAAGTATAGCCTTCTTGATCTTGACTCCTTTAAAACACTCCAATGCTATGATGTTGACTTGGAAATCGTTAGGCAAGCTTATCTGGTATGTATCACATTACTCCCTCCGGTCCATAATAAGTGATTTTTTTGAATGTTTTCACACAGATTAAGAAATCCACCTTTTAACATTAATTAGCAATGAAATTGACTATATTAACCTTTACTATCTTTTCACATAAATACTCCTAACACACACTCCAACACTATTTACTCCAACGGCAATGTAGGAAAAAAATAATTAATTCATTCTTGAAATCTGAAAAATCACGTATTTTGAACCACAAAAAAGGCAAAAAAATCACTTATTGTGGACCAGAGGGAGTAGTAAATAGTAGACAAGGGAATTGAGGGAAAAGAGGTGCTCCAATAATTGAATATTTCCTACCTTTTTCCCTTCTCATTCTTTTTTCCTTTGTTAATGATAAGAAAGCATACAAAAGAAACCTAAAAGAAAGCAGATAACTTCTTTCTGGGACTTACAACTTGCGTTCTTCAGAGAAGACTTTAAAGCAATCAAAAGTAGAATTGAGAACAACAAGAATCAAAATGAAACAGCAGGAATTGAAAAAAAAATAAGAGAGTGAAAGAGAATGTAGGGGATCAAAACCAATACCAAGGACGCCAGAAACGCTTGAGATCTGAGAGCAAGGAATAAGCTAAGGATGGTTCAGGAAGTTCAGTTAATCTTGAAGAAGTATATGTCGACGAGAAGAGATCATCAGAGATGACGTCACACATCAACACATGGCACGGCGACGACAAGGGAGAGGAGGCATGCGTGAATCGTCGACAATGGGCTTTGGGTGGTAATGAGCTAGTGTCCCTGCAACTGAGAATGCTGTCCTCTGCACTGACAAGCTGAACGGTCCTAGGTTAATTATGAGTTGCACCTTTCTCTTCAAATTTCCTTCTTCATAAAGCACAAAAAAAGTGAAAAGTAAACCAAACTAAAACACTACGAACAAAATGAGAACACGGGGAAAAGAAGTACCTTCACTGCCACTGTCGAAAAATGAACCAGCAAACCAACCATAAAGGTTACATTTTCACCTTCACCAGTCATACAGACATCCTAGGCAATCCCGGTGCCTCACCTCTTTGTCAGCCTGGTGCAGCTATGCTGGGTCTGATGTCTTTCGTTCTTCTAATCTTGAGTTGTTATTACAGGAAAGTTCCAGCCTTTTCAGAGGAAGATGTGACGATCAGTCCTAAAGTGATCCTCAGGCTTCCAGCAATGAGAAATCAGAAACTCCTCAATCAAAACCTTGCCAGCTTTTGAAGAGAAAATTGTGGTGTTAATGGCTGGGACTCTAACCAACTTTCTTGGCCACACAAGTCAAGCACAATTTAACTTTTTGGTTATACAAGTGGGGAATAAATTTGAGAAGATTCAATCATACACAATAAGAGTTGGTTCTAGGGACGAAGTGGCTTAGTTGAACATAGTGAGACTAAGGGACAAAAGAAGTGAGACCCAGCAAAAAAAGTTTTTCGCGTGAAAGAGTGGAAAAGGAGAATGAAGATTCAGCTGTTGAGAAGCCAGAACAAGTTATAATGTAGGGGTATGGCTTCTGAGGTCAGACAAGAATGGGTCAACTCACATGGTACAAAATGTCCTGAGGAAAGCTAGAGACTGACAAGAGAATGGAGAACAGATAGCTGGCAAGCTAAAATGACGTATCTGGGTTGTAAAGTGGAGAAGTTCCCAACAGTTTATTTGGGGTTTCCCCTGGGGGCGAAGAGGTATGATCATACTATTTGGCAAGGGGTCCTGGACAGGTGTGCTAAAAAGTTGTGTGTTTATTCCCAATGCCAACTTATTTGATGTCTTTATTCCCAATGCCTACAACAGTGGAGAAAAGAATGAATTCCATGAGGAATCAATTCTTATGGGATGGAAATGCCGCTAAGAAGAGAAAATGGCAGGTGGTGATGAATGATAAGAAAGGTGGAGATCTTGGTGTAAGAAACTTGAAATTGCATAAAAAGTGCATGCTCTTCAAATGGCTAGAAGATACATGCTGGAAGGGGAGGAAGTCTGGGAAAATCTGATAAACTAGAAATTGCACAAAATGTGCATGCTCTTCAAATGGATATGAAGATACATGCCGGAAGGGGAGGAAGTCTGGGAAAATTTGATAAACTTGAAATTGCATAAAAAGTGAATGCTCTTCAAATGGCTATGAAGATACATGCTGGAAGGGGAGGAACAACAACAACAACATACCCAGTATTATCCCACACCGTGGTGTCTGGGGAGGGTAGAGTGTACGCATACCTTACCCCTACCTTGTGAGGATAGAGAGGTTGTTTTCAATAGACTCTCGGCTTAGGGAAGTATAAGCACCATATTAATGAAAATATAGACGTACCAAATAGCCATATAAAAGCAGGATAAAACAACAAGATAGTAAGGTGATCAACAATGAAAGCAAATAATAGAAACCTACTACTAACAGAAAGCGAGACTGCGTGCCAATACTATTATGATGAACACTCTAGACTACCTATTCTACTACCCTAATTCTCGACCTACATACCTTCCTATCAAGGGTCATGTCCTCGGTCAGCTGAAGTTGTGCCATGTCCTAATGCTGGAAGGGGAGGAAGTCTGGGAAAATTTGATAAATGCTATTTATGACAGCAAGAGAGAGTGGAGACCTTCCTCTTTGCATGCAAATGCAAGAGGGGGGTATTTGGAAATGCATTAGCAGACTAAAGGAGGAATTCCTAGGTTACACTAAACTGGAAGTGGGGAATGGACAGAGAATTAAATTCTGGACAGATAAATGGATAGGAGATGAATGTCTGAAAGCTAAATATCCTAGTCTTTTCAATTACTCTGTTAACAAGGCTGGAAACATAGCTGATTTTTACTCAGATACAGGACGGCAGGCAGTATTCAGAATTAATTCGGATGATTGGGAAGTTGAAGATTTCTGTCACTAGCTCCAACAACTAAAAGTTGTTTTTTTATTGATCAACGCAAGGTGGTTCATTGATCTGGGCTGCTAGTGAGGGTAAAACTTTTTCAGTAAAAAGTTGTTACAAAATGATGATAGAGAAGTCAAGATATAGGTTACAAATTGGCCTTGGAAAATGATTTGGAAGACCAGAGCACCAGTGAAGGTACCATGCTTTGGATGGTCAGCAACGTGGGAGGTTTGTTTGACTCGAGACAACTTGCAGAAAAGAGGCTTCACTCTATGTAATAGATGTTATCTGTGTGAAGAACAGGAAACAGTGAACCATCTTCTCCTCCAGAGTATCTAGACAGTGTTGGGATATACTCTTAAGCATTTGTGGCGTTTCCTGAGTGATGCCTCAAACTGTAAGGGGTTTACTAGAAAATTGCCAATCTCAGAAAATACCTAGAAGACTAAAGCAGATCTGGAGAACCATTCCATTGTGCATCATATGGACATTATGGCTGGAGAAGAACAAAGCTTGTTTTGAAGGGCATCGAAATCACATTATTAGGATTAAGAATAAAAGTCTTCATAATCTGTATTATTGGTGTAAATGCAGCCCCTTAGGATATCTGGATCAGTATATGGAATTTCTGGACATGCTAGGAGGGATAGGATAGAAGGTGGATGATGTTGTTTGGGATGTTCTTTGTATCTTTCTGTACCATCTTGATACCTTTTTAATAAACTTTTACCTTACCCAAAAAAATGAAGTATATTAAGTAATACGAGTTTATTCCCATAGAACTAGAGCAACGGTTATCATACAGATGTCACGCGTTTAATAAATCATACAAAGTAATTTACTGCAAAATATTTTGCAGTTAGGCAGGAGTATATTAAAAATTGAAATTTAAAAACTTTTTTAAAATGCATTACTATGGTTCATTCAAAACAGAACATCCCAAAATTGCTAGACTGACAGAAAGAATAGCTATAGACTAAAACCGTACCTCCATTGGCTGATGTATTCTGAATCCTGGTTTGAGTTATCAGGTAGTCTTCCATCAAAGCGAATAAATGCAGACAAAATATGTCATTATATTTCAAGTCACAACTAAAATAAACCAAAAGGTCCAGCAACCATCACGTTATACTAACATGAAGAGCAGCATCCCATTGCCATGATACTTTGAGGAGATTAAGGTTGCTTTAACGTTGGCAATATCTGAGAAGAATAATATGCCACAGTCATCCGCAACAGACACATAGAATTGGGAGGTATATCCTACAAAATGATAAATACAAGTACCGCACTTTAGACTAATGAACAGAAAAAAGGTCACCATATAGCATTCCCCAAAAAAAGTTCATCCCTTCTCTGTAAGGGCTAACCATACCAGCACATAACAAACCTGCACTACAAAAGATTCCTGCGGTCACAAAAAGAAGATCTACTTTGCAGTTCCTCAATCCAATGGCACTTAGCAGCTGAACCAATATGGAAACATTCTTGTGCACAAACAAATGCAAATAATGCAAGAGTGTGCAGGAGGATGCAAAACAGAATTCTTTTTTTTTTTGTCTCTTTTAAATGCATTACTATGGTTCATTCAAAACAGAACATCCCCAAAATCGCTAGACTGACAGAAAGAATAACAAAAACCATACCTCCGTTGGCTGATGTATTCTGAATCCTGGTTTGAGTTATCAGGTAGTCTTCCATCAAAGTGAATAAATGCAGACTAAACCTGTCATTATATTTCAAGTCACAATTAAAAGAAACCAAAAGGTCCAGCCACTATGATGTTATACTAACATGAAGAGCAGCATCCCATTGCCATGGTACTTTGCAGAGATTAAGGTTGCTTTAACGTTGGCAATATCTGCGAAGAATAATATGCTACAGTCATACGCAACAGACACACATAGAATTGGGAGGTACATTCTACAAAATTATAATAAGCTCAGCACTTCAGACTAACGAAATGCAGGAAAAAGGTCACCATATAGCATTCCCCAAAATAGTTCATCCCTCCCCTGTAAGGGCTAACCATACCAGCACATAACCTGAACTATAACAGATTCCTGCATCATACAAAGACCAATATAGTCACCATGATATCAGTTACATATAACGATAGAAATTTGAAGTTTTGCCAAAAAACAGAGCATGCAAACATTAATTTACGCATTATTATAACTGGAGTAGAGGATGGGATGACTTGTAAAAAGTGATTTTATTGAAAAATCAAAATATGTACAAAAGACGTTCCCTGGCCTGTATTGCTAAACCAAATACAGTGTTTCTACATACTATGACTACGGTACTGGCTTGACCATTGTACAAAAAGATCTTTACAGTCAAAGTCATCAACTTATAGGTACAAAACCCTTCCTTCCTCGAAGGGTTCACTCAAAAATGTAGCGGTACACAGGTATCCCAATGAATATGCAGTCCTACTTAAGGACTGCACATTAACACAACCCACATGTAACTGGTGGTCGTATCTGGACAACTAGGTTTCTCCAGTGAATGGTAATGAACAGGAATATACAGCAAAAGAAGCTTCAAACCATCATATTCAAGTCTGACAGATCATCCATGGGAATCTCAAGGCCCATGAAGTCGTCATCTTGTAATCCATCATCATCGATGTTCAACCATGAGCCTATGTCCTGTCCCTGACCACCAAGATCATCAGGGACACCTAAAACATCCATTTCTGGGAGTTGCAGGCCGGATAAGTCAATGGGATCCTCTAGTTCATCCAAGTTACAGTCACTCTTATCATTTCCAGTGGCACTTATACCACTTGATCTTGCTATTGAAGATCCTAGCAATTTAGGTTGCTCCGATATCTTGCCAAAAAGGCCATTGACAGAGGTGGATAACTGCGTAGTTTTCTGCTTAGGTTTTGTCTTAGGCTTTCTTTCTCCTTTAACATTGGAAGAGGCAGGTCGACCAATTTTGGTTGTTCCATTGCGGGATAATGCCTCTCGGCCATTTCCTTTTCCTTCTCGGTCTCTCTCACTTCTCTTCCCTTTTGCACTGCTTAAAAGTGAACCACCTATGCCTGAAGAAGCACCAATGGTAGTACCAAGAACATCTTCCAACTCCCTCCGGTTGACCCTACTGGCTTCAGAAGGTAAAGTGGCTTCAAAAGATATATCCTGGTTTAGCGATGGGCTCTGCTGTGCGCCCAAAGCTGCAGAAGAGATATAATAAAAATTTAAGCGGGTGTTATACTCAATTAACATGTCATGCTTCATAATTCTAAACTTGTTCCCCACATTCACGTAGATAGAAGAGGAAAAAAAGAATACCTGAAACTCTAGCTTCTCCTGAACAGCCAGATGTGCTGATATAAGATTTTCCAGCTTCGCCATCGGTGTTCGAATCTGTTTGTCCATCACTAAGGCGAGATATCCCAGAAAGAAACATATCCTTATACAAAGGCTCACTGAAGCAGCTCTTTCTTGTCTGCTCAAATTCTTGGCATCGATCCAAAGTCCGCTTGACAAAAGCTAATGCAGCTTGCTTGGCCATTTTCCCGCTAGCACTCTTCATCCCATGAGCATTTGGACCCCAACAACTCTGTCGAGGCAAAATCATTTCAACTCAACAACTTCAAGATCCAAATTACAAGATTTAAGAAGACAATTCCATGTTTCACACAGTTCTGAAGTGCATTACAGCAATATAAACAATAATAGATATTTCTATGATACTACTAGCGGCAAAGTTAGTTGAAGTATACATAACTAATTAAGAACAAGAAAGAAGGAAATACAAAGTATACACAGAAAGGCAATGAAAACTGTGGTGGGTTCTTCTTACGCAAAGACACAAACCAAGTACATCAGCAGAATATCAACTTGTGTCACAATAATAATACATGTGGAGCACAGGAAGTAACAGACAAGAATTAAAACTATAACTTAAACTTCCTGTTTTGGTTTTGGGGATCAAAACTAGATGAACAACATGGCATCAGTTTTTGTTTAAACAGAATTTGAAAAGTAAAGAGGCAAGTTTAATAGAAGTCCTGCATGAAACAGTGAGGAACAAAATTTACTTCTAAAGCAAAGTAAAATTTGCAACTGATACAAGTTCGCATAAAACTCAAGCTTTATAAATAAATTACTGAACCAACCATTAATTAGCTTCAAGCTCCTTTACCCGGGAAAACATGAAAAAGAAAAAAATCCACCAAAGATGGAAATAGAAAATGTATCTTGGTCATATTAATTTGACCATATTCACATGAAGAAGTCTTGATTCATCATTCAGTAATACGAAACAGAAGTTCTCACCATAAACACAATGCATTATCTCTGAAATCAGGTCCCTCGAGTAGAGAAGCAGTTAACTACACTTGATCCCTTTTTTTCAGGGATGTAAATCTAAATTTAAGAAGAGAAAGTGCTTAAAAAGCTTCGAATTACCATATATTTTTCGTATGCCATTGCAACCAGTTTATCAAGAGCATGCTGTTCAAACTCCCTGTATGACAAATAATTTGAGTTGTTACCAAAATGAATAGTACTAAGCAAAGATCAAGGTTAGAAATCTGAAAGAAGCATAAATTTATGTACTTCTCTTGTAACTCTCTCATCTGTGTAGCTGAATTCAGCAGTTCCCCAAGCATCCTCTTCTTCTTAGAAACCTACAGAATAGGCAATCCATGAGTAGGGCTCCCAATACAGAAACCAATTGCTTGGAAGTTTCAGAACAATAAAGGAGACTAAGCCCCTGTTTGTCTTTATTAAGATTAAGATGTTTGATTCTGAACACGTCTTACTATTAGGATGTTTTCTCTAGATCAGTATTTGAATGGGCAAAGTTTATCTTTTCTAAAGACTAGTAAATCTAAAATCAAAATAAAGTAATAATTAAATATAACAGCCATAAGATATTGGAAAATTTTAATTTACAAGGTGTTGCAAAAACTGTTTGTTTAATGAAGCACACTCTACCAGCGAGTGGCAGTGGCAGCTAGTGGTGGTTGTGTGTTCGTGGCTAGAAGTGATGGTTGTGCGGTGGTAATTGGGGTAGAGGTAGTTGGCGGTGGTGGCGCGGTTGAGGTTGGTGGTGAAGTGGTCAGCCCAAGCAGTGTCAGTGGAGGGGTTGGTTGGTGGTGTGGCTGATTGTTGGTGGTCGGTGGCATTGGTTGGTGTGTTGGTTAGTGGTGGAGGTGGTGGTGGATGAAGGTGAAGGTGGTGTTCCCGATGGTGGTGGTGTAGTTGAGGTTGGTGGTGAGGTGGTCGGCCCCATCAATGTCAGTGGAAGGGGTGGTTGGTGGTGCGGCTGGTTGTTGGTGGAGTTGGTTGGTGGTGTTGGTTAGTGGTGGAGGTTGTGGTGGATGGCGGCGAAGGTAGTTGGTTGTGGTGGTGGCTGGCGGTTGAAGTGTTGGTTGTGATGGCTGGGAATGAAGGTAGGTGGTGGTGGTGGTGGCGGCTAGCAGTAGAGATAGTTGGTGTGGAGGTGGTTGGTGGCGGAGACGGTGGTTGCTTCATGGTGGTGGTTCATGTTAGATAGTTATGTACATAATACGAATTAGTCCTAGTCCCACGTAGAATACGAGTATGACAAGTATTAGATAAATAGGACTCATTGTATTATAATTAATAGAAAATCAATAATAGATTTTTCCCCCGTGCATTCTCACATGGTATCGAGCAATCGTGAGAGATTTATCGTTGTGCATAAATTCCAACGACTCCGGGAAGAGAAATCAGTCAACTGGAAGTCTTTTTCCGGCAAACATAGGACTGCCGCAAGTAAAAAGCCACTTTTCGTCAATGTTGTGCAAAAACCAACCCCACCACGAAGTAGATCAACCACCGGCGACCAAAGAAAAATCTCCGTCAAAAGATCCTCAACGCGCTCCCACACGCTGCCGGAAGAAAATTTTCCGACGTCACGCACCGGCGCGTGAGCTACCTTCCGGTCATTTTTTGGCGACTACTCTCCAGGACAGCTTGTTCCCCTTGTAATTCCGAGCCTACCATCCAATTTAAATCAAATCCCGACAACTTTTATATTTTTCCTTCGTGAACAATAACTTCCAGAAAAAATCTGTTTTTTCGGCGTAAATATTATAATGGCATTCATATCAGAAGCCTTTCACTCACAATCCGTTGGATCCAATGCATTGAATCCAATCCAGATGGTTTCTTTACCGGACTATATTGAGTTCCTTCGGTACAAAGGGTGTAAACAGACATCTTCAGGGGTAGCTTCCGCTGTTCAAACAGATAGTAGCGTGACGTGGGTCTCCCAATCTTCAACCCCCGAGTCTTGGGTCACTGATTCAGGTGCATCCGATCATATTTCTGGAAACAAATCCCTTTTCACAACTATTCATGTTCTCAATCTCTACCAACAGTCACAATGGCCAACAGGTCTCAAACCATGGCAATTGGAACAGGTCAAGCAAGTCCATTTTTTCCTTACCTTAAGATTTAGTTCTTTATGTTCCTGATAGTCCTTTTAATCTCATAGTCGTTAGTCACTTAGCCAAATCACTTAAATGCTCTGTTTTATTTCTTGATGACCTTGTTTTTTTACAGGAACGCAGTACAAAATGGATCATTGGTACCGAGCATGAATCAGATGGACTTTATTACAATATTCTTGCAAAATCACATGGACTCACATTTTGTCTTCATTGAACAACTTGTCTTGTTACTGATTTATCAGATTTATTACATAAACGGTTGGGACATCCCAGTTTGTCAAAACTTCAGAAAACGATAGCTTGTTTATCTCACTTGTTTGCTCTAGAGTGTGAGTCATGTCAGCTCGATAAGTATACCCGTTCCCATTTCCCTCGGCATCTTGATAATTGAGCAGAGTCACCTTTTACTTTAGTCCATTCAGATGTTTGGGGATCTAGTCGGGTTAGTTCCACCTTGGGGTTCCGCTACTTTGTCAGTTTCATTGATGATTATTCCAGGTGCGCTTGTATATTTTTCATGAAAAATCAACCTGAGTTGTTTTCTATTTTCCAGACCTTCCACGCTAAAATTCAAAATCAATTTGGGGTTTCTATCCGCACATTACGTATATAGAGTATTTGTCTTCCCCATTTCAGCAGTTTATGAACTCTCGTGGGATTATTCATCAAACATCTTGTCCGTACACATCCCAACAAAATGGGGTAGCTGAAAGAAAGAATAAACATCTTATTGAAACTGCTCGTACCCTACTATACAATCCCATGTTCCGTTGCATTTTTGGGGATGCAGTTCTTACATCTTGCCATCTTATTAATCGTATGTCATATTCAGCTATCCAGAATCAAGTTCCATTATGTGTCATGTTTCCCCACTTACCTTTGTTCTCTCTTCCACCCCCGTATCTTTGGGAGCACGTGTTTTTCTATCCATGGTTGTTGTTCTCCATTGGCCTCTCTATCAGTTGGACATAAAGAATGTTTTTCTTCACGGTGACCTTGAGGATAAAGTTTATATGGAGCAACCACCTAGTTTTGTTGCTGAGAGGGAGTCTAGTGGCCTTGTATGTCGGTTGCGCCGGTCCCTCTATGGTCTAAAGCAGTCTCCTCGAGCCTAGTTTGGTAAGTTCAACACAGTTATTCAGGAGTTTGGCATGACTCATAGTTAAGTTGATCACTATGTGTTTTATCGACATTCTGCTCCAAATCTTAGTATTTATTTGATGGTTTATATTGATGATATTGTTATTATCAGCAATGATCAGGATGGTATTACTAAGTTTAAGCAGCATCTCTTTCAGCACTTTCAGACTACGGATCTGAGCAAATTAAATTATTTTCTAGGTATTGAGGTCGCCCAGTCTAGCTCAGGTATTGTAATCTCACAATGGAATTATGCCTTAGACATTCTTGAAGTGACAGGAATGACAGTTGCAGACCTGTCGACACTCCTATCGAACCGAATTCTAAACTTCTACCAGGACAGGGGCAGCCGCTTAGCGATCCTGCAAGATATAGGCGGCTGGTTGGTAAATTAAATTACCTCATAGTGACTAGACCTGACAATTCCTTTCCGGTGAATGTGGTAAGTCAGTTCCTGGATTCTCCCGGTCATTGGGATGCAGTTGTCCACATTATTCGATATATAAAATTAACTCCAACCAAAGGATTATTGTTTGAAGATGGAGGTCATGAGCAAATTGTTGGGTACTCAGATGCTGACTGGGGCAGGATCACCTTCTAATAGACGTTCTACGTCTGGATAGTGTGTTTTAGTAGGAGATAATTTGGTTTCTTGGAAGAGCAAGAAACAGAATGTGGTTGCTCGATTTAGTGCAGAAATAAAATATCGAGCAATGGTTATGGCAACATGTGAGCTAGTTTGGATCAAACATTTGCTTATTGAGTTGAACTTTGGTGAGATTGGCAAGATGGAACTTGTGTGTGATAATCAAGTTGCCTTTCATATTGCATCAAATCCGGTGTTCCATGAGAGAGCTTAACATATTGAGATTGACTATCACTTCGTGAGAGAAAAGATGCTCTAAGGAGACATTGCTACAAAGTTTGTGAAGTCGAATGATCAGCTTGCAGATATTTTCACCAAGTCCCTTACTGGTCCTCGTATTAGTTACATATGTAACAAGCTCGGTACATATGATTTATATGCACCGGCTTGAGGGGGAGTGTTAGATAGTTATGTACATAATATGAATCAGTCCTAGTCCCACGTAGAATGGGAGTATGATATGTACGGTATAAATAGGGCTCATTGTATTATAATTAATAGAATATCAATAATAGATTTTTCTCCGGTGGATTCTCACAGTTCACTGTAGAGGTGGTTGACAGTGGTCACTATGCAGTGGCGGCAGGTGAGGATGGTTGTATGATGGTGGCTGGCAATGGTGTTGGGCAGTAGAAATTGGTGGTGGATGGTAGTGGACAACGTAGTGATAAAAAGTAACCTTCACCTGAATTGAACATCTATAATATATTTGAATGAGTCAGACATATTAAGAGCAAATAAATGGTTGTAAAAGGAGAAAAAACAATATTCACTTAATGGGGTTAAGATCTGAATGACTCAGGTCCAGACTTCCATTAAGTGGAAACATACAGGCCTATATCATTATATCTTATTCCAACAAGTAGGATATAGCACCTGCATGAGATAGACTTCAGAATGCTGATAGTCACAGATATTCTGTGAAGCTTAACTGCACCCAAATGTGTTGCGAAAAATATAGATATGGACAACCAGGGATAAAAAATCTAATTGAACTTCACGCTTATAACATCCGACCTCATTAGAGGAAGCATAATCCCTTCTCATTAAGGATGGAAGAATGTGTGGACTTGAAAAGCTGACTCATTCTCATACCATCACCAGTTGACTCGAATTAAAGGGAGTAACAGTAAATGTCGGGTAAACAAGGACGGGCAGAGGAAGGGAGATTCTTCTAAGATGTATGACTTCAGAAAAAGGATAACACTTACCATTTCATGGTGTTTCTCATGTAATTTACTAATTTCTGCACTGATCTCTTCATTTCCAGTCTCAGCAAAATCAGACTACATGGAGAATAAGCAATCAGCAAAACAAGGATAAGCAAACTCTAAGAAGCTATAGCTCAAAGTACAACACTATGCAACATGCTGAAATTCCAACAACCTACCTCCAGGTCCGGATATATTCCGATACAGCGAACCTCCATGAGAAGCCGCTCATCAATTGACATCTCATTATAATGATACTCGGAACAAACAAAGTCAGGCATTGTTTGTTGTTCTGAAAGTAGACCATTTTGAGACTGATCATAGCTTGAAAAATTCCCCATTTCGAACGCGGATGTAACATTATTGGCCTTAATGTAGTCCAAATTATCAATGGAACACCCATTGGCATTTAAGCTGTATCCATTAGAGGCACAGTATCGGGATGTTTCACTGCTATATAACATCTGCCCACAGGAAGTATGAGATTCTGAATCCATCTCGATTTCAATTCCAGATCGATAAACGTTGGAGTTAAGGTCTTCCTTTCCATTGCAATAAAGCTCTTCAGGTACTATAGCAGCCAACAGCCTCTGGTACAAGGAAATACCCTTGGGTTTACTTTTTCCAGAGACTACATGTTCTGAGGTAAGATCGGAACTCTGTGTTTCATTTGTCTGTCCGCCCACTTCATTCAACCCAAAACCACTAATTAAACTGGAAGCATCAGTATCAAAAGTCACGGAGGCTGCTGCTGCCAGATTATTCTCATGATTTATCTGTTAACAGAAGAACAATACGGATTAGTGTATATCAAAAAGTCATAAGTAGAGGGAAGTCTAATTAGCGATATCGAGCAACTATGGTATTATTTTACAGTATTGAACTGTCTGCATATTATCACACACTATTATTGATCAACTAATATTCATGAGACCTGCTACGTTACTTTAGATATGTCGATCGCAAGTACACACTAATAACCAATGTAAAACTGCAACAATATGGAGGAACCAATTCACATGTTCCACAAAATAAACTGCTGCCCTTGTGTGCATGCTCGCCACTCTAACACAAGAAAATGGAGACATGTGATTTGACATTAAAGAATATATATATATAATGCTCATCAAGCTTTCAAAAGGTAATGGGAGAAAATCCAGCTTCTAGCAAGACTCTTCACTTGGTCCCTCTCCCCTCGAGGAACAATTTCCAGAACTCTACAATGTTTTTACCAATCCTATTCGGTGATTTCAGACTTCAAATTGGGTAACATATCCATTTTTTTCCTTTGTCTATTCACTGAGTTCCCCTTTTCAGTTTGCTGTTTCCAATATGTGCGATGTGGGGATGAAGCTCCAAAACAGGAGCTAGCCTTCAAACAGGGGCGGAACTTCACTCTATTTTTAGGAGAGCGAGAACAGAGCTATAAAGAAACAAAAGGAGGATAACACTAAATTACCTTTCTTTTGTTTTTCTTTTTTTATTTGGGATAGTAACAACGTCACCTTTTTTTCCATTGCCCCTGGAGATGGGGATATGCATGCCATATACAATCCATGAGTAAGATGCAAAACTGAAACAAAAGTTAACCTTCCACCTGACCCCCCCCCCCCCCCCCCCCTTTTTTTTTTCTTTTTTTTTT